>JAINUG010000327.1:480000-512500 GCA_029706075.1 Aldrovandia affinis
GATCTGCCTGGAGTTGGTGCAGATGGCGTTGATGGGGCTGTCATGACCTTTGACCTCGCCGATAGGGGTGAAGTTGTCCACATTCCACACCTTCAGCACACCGCCCCTGCAGCCGCTGAGCAACATGGGCCGGCCGGGCATGTAGGCCAGGGCGCACACCCAGTCTTTGTGCGCGTTGGGGATTTGCTAGAAGACAAAGTGGGAAAGAGCTGTCAGAGAACTGGGTGGGGTTGTCACGTCCCAGAACCGCGAATCAATTTTTCTTCCCCTCCCTCCGCAAGAACGCACCCCCTCTCTTTAAATCTCTCAGATCTAAAGAAGCACTGCAGCACTATTTTGCCTTCTTATTTAGACCTCGTGCACTTTGCCTTTTATTATTCACAGCCACGCTCGCTGGTGGAATTGATGACAGCAGCACATTTTAACGGCCGTGACTCCACTGCGGAACACGCTTCACGGCGTGCTCACCGTCCCAAAAAAACATTTGCTGGTGGTCTGTGGGGAAGGATCGGTCACTGCCTCTTAATGCTTGGTCATTTCAAAGGAAACCAAACATCAGATTAAACGCTAATAACTGCCTTTAAATATCACGATTGCAGGATTACCAAGTTTTCAGGTCTGCCGAGTGCTACAAATTAAAGTTCCTATTATTCCTCTCCACGGAGAAAAACTTTGGACAAAATGCAATACCTTGGAACAATCTAGTTAAAGAAGTTATGAATATCATTACAAAGAGGTATTAGAACTACAGACCACAACCCTTTGTTCCGTGAGAGCCAATCTACCGAGTTTAAGAGCCTGCACAAGCCATCAGGACCATAAACTGAAACTCGCAGGAGCTCACAGTCAACTCCAGCAGACTTGTCTTGCACAAGCTGCAGGCGACGTGAAGCTCGCCAGAGAGAACAGCAGCTATGAAACACTAACCAGAAGTACAACTGTACACAAATGCTCAAGGACAAACATGCTGAGAGCTTCGACAATGTTGCCCCTTACCCAGTGTACCAGTGAGTGGGCCAGGAGGGGAGGGAACTAGTAAAAATCTTCTTCAGCATTCCTACACTATAATCTCTCCTCCCTCTGCGGGATGAAGCCTGGGGCATCAGCCCATCCATTTAGACACATTACCCGGAGAGCTCATGGATTTGTGGCTCTCCATTCCGGCTCCAGAGTTGGCAGTCGCAACAATGTGCCCCCGGTTCTTGGCGCTTAGCGCTGCTGGGGTCAGCAGATTCTCACGGCAGAAAGTGCCAACCGGCACAGTTGGATGATGCGGCTCTCAGCGCAGACCTGGGCCACACCTGGGTCAAATGCGTATCTGAAATACTTGAACTCTTTAGATGCCGGTAAAATCTGAAACACTCCTTGAGGATTTTCAGGCCCCTGAGAATTTTCCACAAAACACTGTTGCCAAGAAAAACATATACGCAAAATCATACAAAAGAGACCTTTTGTTCTGAATATGGGTGAAAATCAATGAATATCGGGGTTTCTTTTTAAAATTGACAGTAATCTACAGGCATTTTAAAGGGGTTCAAGTATTTGAGATGATTATTTGACCCAGGTCTGACACAGGTTTGACCCAGGTGTGATGCCCAGATGGGAGAGTGTTGAGGGAGATGGTACGGTACGCGTGGTGTTGCCGTTCTCCCGCCTCTGCCAGCGCGTTGCCGGGGCGCGATGCACAGCCCAGGGCGATCACCACATGAAAAGAGCTCTGATGTGGAGGTACGGCTGAGAGCTGGTCCCTTACACAGCAGCACCACCCCCATCCCTGTGATTCTCCATATTCTCCTGTGACTCCCATTCAAAACAGAAGCTTCCCCTCTGCATGGCTCCCTGCTGCCTACCTACTGACAACCAATTGAAAACCTGCTGACAACCTATTGGCAACCTACTGACAACCTGCAGACAACCTACTAGCTACCTGTTGACAACCTGCTGACAACCTACCTTTGTTAAAGGAGTCACAATATAGCGTAACATCACTGCTAGATGGGAAATAAACCAAAGCTGTGGCATTAAATAGAGACGTGCAACCATCTGAAATAGCTCATGTTTGATGATGAAATAATGAATATCAGTGACTGAATATATGAGACTGCCATGAACAGCAGAAGGAAACACAAAGGATCCGCCTTGCGACTGTGCCAGGACTGAAGTACCATTTTTCTTTGCTCTAATTCATTCTTCACACTTTCTGAAGATTCTATCTTTACTCATTTCCAGAGGCTGTGAGGCAGCTTCTACAGCAGGGATGTTTCAGATGAACCACACACCCAGTCTCTCCTTACGGCCTAACAGAATGACGTTGAGGATACCGACAGATGGGCAGTTGAGCTCCACATCATTCATTGCAGGTTACGCGAGCTCGCAGATGTATGCCAATGGGCCCAGCTGACTGGGGTCGGCAGGTGCAGAAACAGGCAGTCCTAACGAGACAGTGGCAGGCAGTAAACACAGCAGAGCATTTGCTACGTTTACACATTTTCGGTTTGACTGCTGCACTCCGTCAATGGGGTAGGAGCCCTAGATATTTGTGGCTTGACTGGATCACTGTGACTTTCGAATGATTTGCTGTGGATTTACTCCCAGAGTAGGACATGTGGGCCATGGTGAGACTTCAAAAGGTCTTCTTTAAAAAATAATAATAATAATTGACATGCAGCCGTAACAACGTGAACACAACACAAACTCAAACTCGCCAGAACTACAATTGGTCCTAGATCCAGATCATATAAAATGCAACACTGCGGGAAGGAGAATTGACAGATGAATATGTGATCCTGTTTTTTTGGGCTCTGGCGTATTATTGTGTGGCCATTTTTTTTTGTTTGTTTGTTTTTCCATCTGGTTGGTCACCCTCCCGCAGTGCCAGCACAATTACTGCAGCGCCATCACAGGAACACTGCGAACATTAATGCGCTGTGTTTCGCCGCTGATTATTAAATGTGGCCGGCATCATTTTAATTTGGAAATATTATGCTTTTTCCCCAAGCTGGTGCATTGGTTGAAGTCTGCTGTCTCCATATGCACAGTAACACTGCATTAACATAAACTGTAATTCAACACTTTGTAAAAACACCAGGGCAGCAGTGTAGCATAATGTTTAGGGGCTGCATAAATGGATTGTATATAAACAAATGTAAACTGTGCAAGTCGCTCTGGATAACAGTGTCTGCCAAACGCCTGAAATGTTGATAGAAATAGACTAGCCGACACTGGATCAGTTACATTTAACAAGCCAACCACAACCAGGGAAGAAAGCCACCACTGCAACATCACAAATTGAACATACTGACAATCCCAAAGGAGCCTAAAATAGCTTTTCAATGCCCCCCCCATCCCTCCATCGCTCGAGCTTAGTTACACAAACTAATACACAAGGCCTCCACACAGATATTGATACCTATATCAAATTGGCGTATTGAGAAATAAGTAAACTGGAAGGCAATATCCCCCTCGTTAAAGAAAAGCTCGCACAGGCAGAAAGGAAGGCCCTAACTTAATTAGGACATGGCACTTCTATTACAGCCAAGCCCCCAGACGAATAAGGAAGTGGCAGCACACATCTACGTCACATATGGAACACAGGCATCGCAGCACAACTCTTATTAAGCTGCCATCAATTCCAGAAAGGGCTGGAATTTAAACTCTATATAAGATCGGTAGTCGGTCAGGGCCTCTGTAAGGACTTCATCAAAAACAGACAGGAAGAGATCCTGGCAAAGGACTGTAACACAATTTCAGGCGTCCGTAAGAACAGAAATCCGTGCGCTGTCCATCCTAATGCCACCCGTAGTAATTGACCGCTGGGGCCGGCTACTACATCACGCCTCTGCACCGAAGCTGACCTCACACGTGAGGGATTTGTCAGATCTTATCCTCAAACTCGATTAATATCTTCACTGCGCACGGGACACTGATCTGGCCTAGCTGGGCCAAGTGTCAGTTTACTCTAATATTCTTCCAGAACTGGGCCCTAGTGACCCGCTGTGCGCGTTGCTCGTGTTGTTGAAAAATAATAACAACGATAAAAATTGACGGATCTCATTTGGACTCGCTCCCATTTGGGCACTTCCTGCGTGCGGTCGAACAAAGCAACACATGTTCGTATTGCAAACCTCTCAGCACCGCCGCTTCAGATGGGGAAAAAAACGCACGCCATGGTTCTCTGCTTCTGCCTACCGTGGGAGGAGCAACGCCTCCCACACATGCTTAAACAAACCCAAAAGCACCATCAGAAGGGGAAAGTCCCCCAGGCCACTCCATACAGAGCAGCTGAGGGGTTGTGCTTGTGGGGCAGTAGGGAAACGTTAAACATAATTACAATAAAGCGCTTGCTATACCGGGGGGCCTCCACATGAGGGCGGTGTGGCTCATCCCCCAAGGCCTTCGGGGGGAACTGGGTTTGCTCTTTCCTCTAATGATCTCCCTAAGGTAGCCGGTCCTTTGGTCTTCGTTCCCCCCGATACTCTCAAGCTTATACACCTCTTATGGGCTCGATCGTACGCACAGGGCTTTACTTCAGTGAACAAAGCTTCTGTCCTGCCTTTGAAGGGAGGTATTTTAATCGCACAGTCTTAGCTTGGGCGCTGTCACACTTTCATAATTGCTATAGAAAATTGCAGCTGCTTTCATGTTTTCAGATATTCCTCAAAGTGATGTATATTTCCTGGGATTTGCGTGCCAAGAATCTCACTGTCGGGTTTGTCCAGTGTTTAATCGTGCCCATCACGCCCCGAAGGTGTTTTCATTTGCATGTTACCCACAATGCCCCAGGACGACAGCGGTTGAAACGTGGTCACGCAGGTGTGCAGGTGCGACGACCTTTTGTAGATGTTCTGCGCCTAAGCTCTGATCACTAAAGGAAAAAGCTATTTTAAGCCTTTTGTTCCACCGATATGTGTCCACATTTACAAGTTAAAAGGTTGTTCTCTCTCTCTTTCTCTCCTGGCTAACATTACTTTCGAATTTCAAGCACCTTTTCCCACCAGTGACCTTAATATCGTTCTGGGAAGTGTAACAAGCTAGCTCGCCAATTAATAATCCTGTCATCATTTATCAAAAGGTATCAAAAGGTTCACTGGCAGTTCAGTGCTAAATCATAACCTGGATTTATAGAGTATGGATGGGGTGATTTATGTGAGGTGGGAGTTTTACATCTTGGACACTTGGTTTGCGTTATTTTAGGCCGCCCTGGATCCTCGTATCGCGTACCCGAGTCAGGGAGAGAACACGTTGCTGAGGTGTGCGATGTGGTGCATGGTGATGACCTGCGCCTCGTGTCCAGCTGCAGATGACATTCTTTTTTCATTCCTTCTCGTTGGACTTCAGCAGTGGCATGCGACAGTGCATTGGTGTTTATCTGTAATGTCTCATTTGTGTTTTCCATACTAAAGGTGCAATGTCTGAGCAGCAGTGTAGTGTAATGGTTAGGGAACTGGGCTTGTAACTCAGAGGTTGCTGGTTCAATTCCCAGGTGGAGCACTGCCGTTGTACCCTTGAGCAAGGTACTTAACCTGAATTGCTTCAGTAAAATATCCAGCTGTATAAATGGATTGTATGTAAAAGAAATGCCAACTGTAAGTCACTCTGGATAAGAGCGTCTGCTAAATGCCTAAAAAAATGTAAAATGTAATGCATATGTACGTAGCTAGGTGGCAATTGGACAACCTCATAATCGCATTAACAACAGGAGTCTACTAAAGAGGAAAGTGTGTTTGCTAAGCGAGCTGCACAATACTGTCATACAGAAGTCAAAAACATTTGGGGTTCCCTCGTGGCTATTATACAGCTTAAGTGGGTTAGGCGTCTGCGCACCACCTCCCTTTGATGAAGCCATTCATTTAGAACAGACACAATGCTCTCATTGTCTGCTGAATTCACCCTGTCAACAGAGAGTGCAAGGGAAACTGACAGCTCCGTCACACCAAGGTGAAATTATTTTTTATTTTATTTACTCAAACATATTTTATATGAAAGACCTTATTAAATGCATTGTGAAAACGATGAATAATTCCACTGTAAATACTCGGTTCTGTGAAAATCGCTTCACAAATGCGCAATCAAAGATTTCAGAGGGGTCTACTGTATTATTGATGATGTACAGAATATTCAGTTCATTGTTTTTACCTTTTCAAATGGGTTGATGGATTACTTTTTTTTTATTTTATTTTTATTTTTACAAGGCGTTATTTAAATCCCTATCCAACAGCAACTACAATTGATTTTTTATTAACAAATCTATAAATATGCAAGTATATGTATTTATAATGAACATTGTCATTATCACTTTAATCGATTTGGCATAATTTCACAATCTGTCTGTAGGTAAATTAAACACTGCCAGATTTATTTCATATTCAGGACCTCACATCATAATACAGTTAGGTCCGGAAATATTTGGACAGTGACACAATTTTCATAATTTTGGCCCTGTACGCTACCACAATGGATTTGAAATGAAATAATCGAGATGCAATTGAAGTGCAGACTTTAAGCTTTAATTTGAGGGTATTTACATCAAAATTGGAAGAAGGGTTTAGGAATTGCAACAATTTTAATACATAGACCCCTCATTTCAAGGGACCTAAAGTAATTGGACAAATGAATATAATCATAAATAAAATGTTCATTCTTAATACTTTGTTGAGAATCCTTTGCAGGCGATGACTGCCTGAAGTCTGGAACCCATGGACATCACCAAACGCTGGGTTTCCTCCTTTGTGATGCTTTGCCAGGCCTTGACTGCAGCTGTCTTCAGTTATTGTTTGTTTGCAGGTCTTTCTGCCTTAAGTCTTGTCTTAAGCAAGTGGAATGCATGCTCGATCGGATTGAGATCAGGTGATTGACTCGGCCATTGTAGAATATTCCACTTCTTTGCCTTGTAAAACTCCTGGGTTGCTTTCGCAGTATATTTTGGGTCATTGTCCATCTGTACTGTGAAGCGCCGTCCAATCAACTTTGCTGAATTTGGCTGAATGTGAGCAGACAGAATGTTCCTATAGACTTCAGAATTCATGCGGCTGCTTCCGTCTTCTGTCATATCATCAATAAACACTAGTGACCCAGTGCCATTAGAAGCCATGCATGCCCATGCCATCACACTACCTCCACCATGTTTTACAGATGATGTGGTGTGCTTTGGATCATGAGCCGTTCCAAGCCTTCTCCATACTTTTCTCTTCCCATCATTCTGGTACAGGTTGATCTTAGTTTCATCTGTCCAAAGAATGCTGTTCCAGAACTGGGATGGCTTTTCTAGATGTGTTTTGGCGAACTCTAATCTGGCCTTTCTATTCTTGAGGCTTATGAATGGTTTGCACCTTGTGGTGAACCCTCTGTATTTGCTCTTGTGAAGTCTTCTCTTTATGGTAGACTTGGATAATGATACGCCTACTTCCTGGAGAGTCTTCCTCACTTCACTAGATGTTGTGAAGGGTTCTTCTTTACCATGGAAAGGATCCTGCGATCATCAACCGCTGTTGTCTTCCGTGGACGTCCGCCTTTTTGTGTTGCCGAGCTCACCAGTGCGTTCCTTTTTTCTCAGAATGTACCAAACTGTTGATCTGGCCACTCCTACTGTTTCTGCTATCTCTCTGATGGATTTCTTCTTTTTCGCAGCCTAAGGATGACCTGTTTCACTTGCATTGAGAGCTCCTTTGACCGCATGTTGTGGATTCGCAGCAACAGCTTCCAAATGAAAATGCCACACCTGAAATCAACTCCAGACCTTTTACCTGCTTAATTGATGATGAAATAACGAGGGAATAGCCCACACCTGCTCATGAAACAGCTTTTGAGTCAATTGTCCAATTACTTTAGGTCCCTTGAAATGAGGGGTCTATGTATGAAAATTGTTGCAATTCCTAAACCCTTCCTCCAATTTTGATGTAAATACCCTCAAATTAAAGCTGAAAGTCTGCACTTCAATTGCATCTCGATTATTTCATTTCAAATCTATTGTGGTAGCGTACAGGGCCAAAATTATGAAAATTGTGTCACTGTCCAAATATTTCCGGACCTAACTGTATATGATAATTAAGAAATGTTGTCTATTCTAGGGCTATGAAATAATAAACCATCACTCCTGGTCATATTTACCAACACAGAATGACAGGAAGGAGGAAACATTTCATAGTGCCTTAGTGCCACAGCTTCGGTGCAATTACAGCTTCAGTGCAATTACAGCTTCAGTGCAATTACAGCTTCAGTGCAATTACAGCTTCAGTGTCCAAAACACGATTTAACAGAGACCCTCCTCAATAAACCCCAAGTTCATTTCAGATCTGGGTCAGATACGTACTTGAAATATAGAGAACTGTCAAAATATAGTAAACACTGGAGTAAATGAAGGATACTGGCGGCTCTGTTATGGTGTGGGGTGCATTTTTCTGGCATGGTTTAGGTCCACTCAAACGCCAAGGTAAACAACAATAAATACAAGCCATTCTGAGTGATCACCTTCATCCTGTGGGGAAGCATTTCTATCCTGATGGGAGTGGTCTCTTCCAGGATGAAAATGCCCCCCTTCAACAGGGCACAAGTTCAGTGACCGAATGGTTTGAAGAGCATTAAAACTATATGCCATGGCCTCCTCAGTCACCAGATCTCAACCCAATTTAGCATGTACAGGAGATTGTGGAGCAGCGCCTGAGACAAGGTTCCCACTCAAATCAAATTTCCATTTTCAATGACAAATGTAAGGTTTTCAATGACTTTTTTTTTGCAACTGATGCAAAAATGGACTTTACTTTCATAACTTAACACATTTTGTTGCCAGTGCAAATACACATCTCTATGTGTGTGTGTGTGTGTGTGTGTGTGTGTGTGTGTGTTGTGTGTGTGTGTGTGTGTGTGTGTGTGTGTGTGTGTGTGTGTGTGTGAGAAAGAGAGAACAGCCATGGCAGGTGGCAACAACAGTGGCAGGGGAACAGACATTTTGCGGTAACGTTATTGGAAAAAAAGAAAATAATATATAACGTTACATGGAATCAGAAATTTCCATGACATTTCCATGTCTTTCCTTGACAGAATAATTTGCCGTCCCTGCTGTGACAGCGTCTTCCACCACTATCAACAAAACATCAAATCATGTAATTTCTCGTGGAAGAATGCTGTCGCATATGTGTCATGATGCCGCGGTGCGGTCAGGGCCGAGGCCTGTGGTGGCGATGGCCGCTGTACCTGGATCAGTTCCCGCTGCTCCAGGTCCCACTTCTTGATCCCGTTGTCCCGGGAGCCACTGAAGAGCACCCTGCCCTGGATGGCCAGGCACTCAATCCCGTCGTAGTGCGGAGGCTCGAAGTTGTGAGCGGGACCTACATTTCCCAGCATGCCTTCAGCCACATCAAATACCTTAAACAGAGCAAAGGCCAGTGAAGCATAGTCAGCATCATAAGAGACAGCAGCACCCATACGCGTGAACGCACGCACACACACATACATACTCACGCACACAAACACACACACACACACACACACACGAACACACACACACACGTAGCGGGTGCACTACCAGATAAATTCACGTACACACAGGCACGCACACACACACATACACACACACACACACACACAACACAAATCAGACACAAAATTAGGTGTCGACCTACCTTGACGTAGTGGTCTTTAGACCCGGTGATGATCTGGTCTTTGCCTCCCGTGGATTGGCCCACGGTCAGACACATCACCGACCCGATGTGACCCGTCAGCTTCCCTGTGGCCTGCATCCTGCAACAGACCAGCGGACTCAGCACCACACATGACCAGGGCATCTACTACAACACTGTCACCAACGAGCCATGCGCTCACATCTACTGCAACGCTGAGACCAACAAGCTCACATCTACAATGCTGCCAACAACAAGCTCACATCTACAGTACCAGTCAAAAGTTTGAGTGCACCTTCCATCTGGATGACAGCTAAGCGGGCACTCCTTCATTCTTGAGCAAGACAACGACCCGAAACACACCTTGAAGTTGTGCAAGAACTATCTGGTGAAGCGGGAACGTGAAGGACAACTCAAACTAAGGACCTGGCCTGCCCAGTGTCCAGACTTCAATCCCATATAACTTGTATGGGATGAACTGGACAGAACAGTCAAAGCAAAGCAACCCACAAGTGCCTCTGGGAATTGCTGCAGGAGAGCTGGGAAGACATATCGGGTGATTTCCTGCTGAAACGTATTAACCGAATGGCCCGTGTTTGTGAGGCTGTTATCACAGCAAAGGGTGGCTATTTTGAGGAATCCAAGATTCAATTTTCAATTACATTTGATTGAACATTGCTTTGATGTCCCTTTTGTTTATCGTTACATGTGTTCTTTGTCATTTTCAAGTATTTAAAGAAACTTATATGGTGTAAAACATAGTCAATTATGAGATAAACCTAGTTTCCAGTAGGTGTACTCAAACTTTTGACTGGTAGTGTACTACAACATTGTCTGAGGGACTTGAGACCAACAGGCTCACGTCCACAACGCGGTCATCAACAAGCTCACATTTACTACAATGCTGTCACCGACAAGATCAAGATCTACTACAACGCTGACACCAATGACCCCGCCATTGCGTTAACACAAGCCTCTTCTCCATACCTGCTGAGGTCCCAGGTCCTGACTGCGTTGCCGGCGGCAGCGTAAAGCACCGAGCCGGCCGGATTAAGGGCGATCTGGTTAATCTGGCACTCGCCCTGTGCCGCAGTCATGGTGCGGGTGGTGATGCCGGCACAAGCATCGCCAGAAATCACCTGACCTGAGGACCTGAGGAGAGAAGCAGGGAGATGGGAATGGGAGAAACAAACACTAATACTATAACAGCACACTACGCTGGAGAGCAGGGCTGCGGTCACTGCCAATTCAGGAAATTAACTTAAATTCAATTAATCAAGTGAAAAATCCCCATAGAACATTATGGCAATTTTAAATTAATGAATTAAGTCAGTCCTTAATTGACTGAAGTGAAATGGAACTCACCCCAACACTGTTGAAGACATAGTTAGACTAAGCCAATGTGCACATGAACAATTCGGGGCTATTTCAGTCCAAATGTTGGTGCCACTGGCTAATTATGAGCAGGGCTAATCTCCAGGTTTCAGGTGTATTCTGATCGTTGGGACCAGCGGGCGGGCCGATCGCGTGATTAGTGGAGGGGACACTCACGTGAGGGTGCGCACACACTTGGCAGAGTCGCGGGTGTCCCACACTTTGATGAAGGAGGTGGAGACAGTGAAGACCAGACAGGACGAGGTACAGTATTTAACGGACACCACGTTGTTGGGGTGGCCTTTCAGCGTGCCGATCTCCAGCCCCTTCACCAGGTTCCACATCTTACAGGTGCGATCTGCCACAATGGGACAAGGGCTTAAACCGCAGACACTACAACACAACAACTGTAGGTGTAGCATAACGGTTAGGGAACTGGGCTTATAACTTAGAGGCTGCAGGCCTCTTCTTCTCTCAGGCCGGGCTTGTGCTCTTGATTGCTTGCTCAATTAAACTACACAGAGCTTTCTGAGAACAAAGAAATGTTTTTAATTCCACCGCAGTCCCCAGAGAACTCACTGAATCCCAGCGATAGTGTTAAACTGGGTTTAATAAGAGGAAAAAAAACATCTTCCCTACTTCCTCCCACACTGGTATCAGCTTCAGAGCTCTAAGTTACTGCAAGCGAGAGACTGGCTCCAATGTTCCTCCCTTCCTGCTCTCGTAAAGAGGCCTTCCTGTTATCAGCCGCAGGGGAGCAGTGAAGCAGTGAGTCGGGTGGCACAGTAAGTCGGGCGCAATGAGTCGGGTGCAGTGAGTCGGGCAGTGCTGGAGTGTTGGGCTCTAAATAAAGGCCGCTCCCATTCCCAGACCACAGGCTCTGAGTGAGATCAGCAGAAAGACAAGCAGGGGAAGCAGGGCATGGCCCTAAATCAGCAGGCCAAAGTCAAAGTACTTTTAATGCCACACAACAGAGTTGGTAGAATTTTTCTTGGTACAGCAGCTCACAGGTACTTACAACAGACAACGGGGGACAGATTCGACCACACAAATACAGTACATTGATTCACATATAGCAGCCATGAGTAAATGAAATGGATAAATTAACAAATGGTTAATGACTGGGTGCTAGGGGTGGCAGTCCATGAATGTTAATGATTCTCATTGCTGTGGAGAAGAGGCCGTTGTTGAAACGGGAGGATTTGGTGGCGATTGCCCTGAGGCGCCTGCCTGAGGGGCTGAAACAGAGGGAAGCCTGGGTGTGTACAGTCTCTGATCATTTTTTCCACCCTTCTGCGAACCCGGTCGCTGTGTAGGGTGCTGATGGTTGGGAGGTCACGTCCCACAATCTTCCTCCCAACCATCATCCCACAAGGCCCCCCCACTTCACCTCCACCCCCGCACCTGCTCCTCTCCTTCATTTGGGAGGGGGGCTGGGGGCA
This sequence comes from Aldrovandia affinis, assembly GCA_029706075.1. Taxonomy (NCBI): domain Eukaryota; kingdom Metazoa; phylum Chordata; class Actinopteri; order Notacanthiformes; family Halosauridae; genus Aldrovandia; species Aldrovandia affinis. The sequence continues at coordinate 492,431 of JAINUG010000327.1, forward strand.
GTTTGAAGATCTCAGAGCTTCAGATTGGCTCATCCTTTACTCTCTTGCTTCAGACTCGGTTATCATGCCCCCCCCCCCCACAAAAAAGGCTGTGCTGTATTAACCCATCACTTTTACCTACCTGACCCACTATCTATCCCTTCTTTTTTCATTTACCTGCAATCTCTCCCTCTCAGACAGGAGGCTTGCAAGCACAAAATAGACCGTGAAGCAGAGCCGGTCTTAAATATCTGCTTCCTGCAGGCTGACATGTCTATTAGAGTCTGTGATAAAGTAGTGTATTGACACATAAATACACTCAGAGTTAATCTGTCACTTAACAATTCAGTTTGAGCTACTGTAGGTGAGCCTGCGGAGGTGGGGCTTTCTGTGCGAGTGTGTGTGTGTGTGTGTGTGTGTGTGTGTGTGTGTGTGCGCACGTGTGCATTTGTATATGCTTCTGTGTGTGTGTGTGTGTGTGTGTGTGTGTGTGTATATATATATATGTGTGTGCGTATGTGTGTAAGTGTGTGTGTGTATGAGTGTGTGTGTTAATGAGAGTAGGGTGTGTTTAGGTGTGTAAAGGTGTGCAAAGGTGTGTGTGTAGGTGTGTGTGTTCATGAGAGTAGGGTGTGTTTAGGTGTGTGAAGGTGTGCATAGGTGTGTGTGTTCGTGAGAATAGGGTGTGTGTAGGTGTGTGTGTTCATGAGAGTAGGGTGTGTTTAGGTGTGTGAAGGTGTGCATAGGTGTGTGTAGGTGTGTGTGTTCGTGAGAGTAGGGTGTGTGTAGATGTGTGTGTTAATGACAGTAGGGTGTGTGTAGGTGTGTGTGTTAACGACAGTAGGGTGTGTGTAGGTGTGTGTGTTCATGAGAGTAGGGTGTGTGTAGGTGTGTGTGTTAATGACAGTAGGGTGTGTGTAGGTGTGTGTGTTCATAAGAGTAGGGCGTGTGTAGGTGTGTGTGTTAACGACAGTAGGGTGTGTGTAGGTGTGTGCAGGTATGCGCAGGTGTGCACAGGTGGGGGAAGGTGAGATCTTACCTTTGGACCCAGTGAAAAGCAGCTCTTCCGTAGCATCCAGGCAGAGCACGGGTTTGGAGTGACCCTCTGCCACAGACGAGCACTGCAGGGGGGCTGTCCTGCCCCCTCTCAGCCCCCCTACCGGGGTGATCACGCCCCTGCCAGGAACACACAGGGGCGTTAGCATCCTCCAGCACACAGCGGCTTGCTATCATCACAACTCGGTAACATTTCGGCACGCATCTGGGCCCAAGGAGCGAGTCTATCTGCTCCTCTTACGCTCACGTACAATTCAACTGGGAGCTGTCAATCAATGCAGTGGTGAAAGAGATGTCGGGGCCTCTTAAGGCCTCTGACGGGGTGAATTCGATTGGTTGACTAATTGGCTGTGTCCCTTTAACATGACTATAGGCTCATAAGACCAAGGGGGGATTTGTTCATTTAAGTTAATTTGATAAAATAGTAAGTAATAAGTTTTCCGCTGTCGTAAAAACGAATGATGTTGTTAAGAGGTATAAATGTTCAGGTGGATACAGAAGACGTACAAAAGAGGCTCAGGCGGACAAAATGCCAGATTTGAGAATTCTACCACACTGTGAACCCCACAAAAAAAGTTAGTTTATGGTAAGAACCTTTTTTTTTTTTTACGTCAACGGTGCCAAATGATCCTGATTTATGCTCTGCAGCAATCTCGTTAAAGCGCTATTCTTACAGGGATAAGAGTTGTCGGTATGATGGGATGGCAGTCGGAGTATTTCTGATTGTCCTGGAAGTGATGACTACATTAAAGTCTGGGCTTTGTTCCCAAAACATCAATCCGCAAAAAAACGTGTACTGAATTATGAGGTCTGGAACATCTTTATGAAACCATTCAGTTGAAATCATGACAGAATTATATGGTGTGTGTGTGATAGTGTTGGGGAGTGTGTGAGTGTGTGGGTGAGTGCACGTGTGTGTGTGTGTGTGCGCGTGAGCACATGTATATATACACATACGTGTGAGCCCATGCATGTGTGTGCACGTGTGTTTCTGTGTGTATGAGTGGGTGTTTGTGTGTGTGTCTGTGTCTGTGTCTGTGTGTGTGTGTGTGTGTCTGTGTGTATGAGTGGGTGTTTGTGTGTGTGTCTGTGTCTGTGTGTGTGTGTGTGTGTGTGTGTGTATGAGTGGATGTTTGTGTGTGTGTGTGTCTGTGTGTGCGTATGTGCAGAGTGAGGTGTGTCCTAGTGTCCTAGATTTTTATAACAGCAAAAATAAAAATAAATTAGGACATCTAGAGTTGTTAGGAGATGAAATGATCCCCCCTCCCCTTTCCTTGATAAATATTCAAACGCCGGCACAGTGGAGGCAGGCAGTGTTCCTTCAGCAGAAGAGCACCCTGCGAGGAAGATTTCTGTCCAATTAAATACCACAGCACTTCACTCTGCGGTCTCCAGAGAAGTCTGAAAGGAATTCCCGAAATATAAACTAGCACAGGTTTAGCATGCTACGTGCAGGTTTAGCGCAACACACGCAGGTTTAGCATCCTACGCGCAGATTTTGCATGCTACGCGCAGGTTTACCGCAACACATGCAGGTTCAGCATGCTACGTGCAGGTTTAGCGCAACACATGCAGGTTTAGCATGCTACGCGCAGGTTTACCGCAACACATGCAGGTTTAGCATGCTACGCGCAGGTTTACCGCAACACATGCAGGTTTAGCATGCTACGTGCAGGTTTAACGGAACACACAGAGGTTTAGCACGCTGCACACAGGTTTAGCATGCTAGGTGCAGGTGCAACAAACGCAGGTTTAGAGCATTGCGCGCAGGTTTAGCACGCTACGCACAGGTTTAGAGTATTACACGCAGGTTTAGCGTGCTACGTGCAGTTTTTGAATGCCACGCGTCCTCCTCCACTGAGGTTTCACACACAACGCGCTAGCCGAGAAGGAACAGTGCAAACAGCTTCTGTTTACCTTCAGCTTAACATCAGTGTGTCAGCGAGCTGTCACTGCTGGAGCTAAACCCACATCATTTATTACATTTCCCAAACGTTTACATATTCACATATTTCCTTCAGGATATGCTCCAATCCTTCAGGGAACGGTGAGGCGAGCCCTGTGAAATTCCTGCTCTAAATCCAACCGCCACCTGCTGCTATCAAAGCAATGGATGTGCACAGTATACAGTGAGTGAAGGCTCTGTCGTAACAACCTGACTGAACACTGCCCCCTGCAGGGGACTACCAGGTAAGCCATGGAAAGTTCCAAAGATAACAATTCACGTTCTGTCAGGAAGAGCTAAATATTCCAGACTGTTCACGGTTTAGCAGCCATTTTTCTTGTTGCTTTTGTGCCGTTTCCCCCGACACAAGTCTTTTGTAGATTGTTGATTACTCCCTCCCCGGATTGCGATACGATTCCATCCAAGAAAAATAAATTCTGGGAGCGGAATAACGAGCCGTTCGCTGTGGTGATGAAGCGAGCCGCGGCAGAGGGAATGCTGGGAAACCGGTCCCTGGTGTGGCCACGGCCTCACAAGCCCTGATGATCAAATCACAGCGAGGGAGCCGGCAGGCTGGCGAGCCGGCGAGGGCGAGCGGGACGGAGAAGATTAGAAGAAGCACAGACGGCGCTGATTAAACACTGAGTCGTCCCTCGGCGGCGGGGAGCGCCCACAGCGCACAGCCCGCCCCGCTCCACAGGGGGGCTGTAACATTCACTGCTGACATCAGAGAACCAGCGAGGGAAGATGAAGGTGAGAGGTTCTTTCTTGAAAGCAAACTCGGTGATTAAGATTGATGATTGATTCATATCGATCCGGCGAGCGTCTCTATGAGTCTCAGTGCTGTGGTTTCATGATGGATGCCTGAGGCATGAGTCGTTACCTCACTTAAGAGTTAGGCCTCAACTCTTTTAGATGTTTTATTTTTGCTGTTTATTCAAATTCTTTCTCACAATTTAGTATCCAATTATACCCTCTCTTTTTCATGTCAATTATCCTCCCCCTCGTATGAGAACTTGCTCCCGTAGTCCCAAGACTGGTAGTGGGCGATGTACCGCCTCCTCCGAGCCAGCACCCGCCTAAGCCAAAGCCTGTCACCGGAACACACAGGACCACTCATATATGCAGCGACCTCAAAGCGAGGGCTTTTATCCCTCCCCCCTCCCTGGGGCAGACAGCCAATTGCCGCCCCCTAGTGGCACTCCTGGTGAGAGCTGGTGCGACCTGTTGGAATCGAACCCCTCAACTCTTTTAAAAGGTGTGCAACATTTTTACCTACACAAGATCTTGTTTACTTCAACTTGTAGTAAAATGTCAAAGATGTGCAATTAAAAATAAAAAAACATATCCCTCAAATTGAATTCCACCCAAAATCAAAGGTTTACATATCTTGTGTCTCAAGCATGTGAAAGCTTTAAGAGGATTCATACAGGACTGGATCAGCTGAACCTTCGAGGGCCATTTGTGGCTCTTGCGAGATGAACGATGAACAATGACCTTTGACCTTCTGACCTTTCTTGATGAAAGGTGACCTGTCCTGTGACAGCCTTCCCTTCAGCCTGGCTTGCAGCCAGTGTGATGCACATGCCCCTGAATCTCATTAGCAATCACGGGACAACCGACTTACCCACAGCAGGTGTGCTTACCTGACACCTGTGAACCACCAAACTAGAACTCAAACTCAACACCCAGAACTCAAAACTACAAAAACTCAAAACTCAACATGTGACAGGAAGGTGCATGCATTCACACAGAGAGAGGCAGCTGACCGGTGATGGATGTGACACCACTAAGGCCAAAAAAACTGAAACCGCAAACTGCCACACGAAACATGCATGCAGCACTTCGCCTGGCTGTCAGGGCCCCCACGGGCCGGGGCCCATGCCCCCCCACCCCCACCCAGCCCCGGCCCCTAAATGTGAGATTCAGCATGCCAGGTCGGGTCCACTTCTGTCCCAAATCCAAAACTGAAGAGAAAAACCTGTCACGTGTTTAGGGGACAGAAGGTGACCGAATCTGGGGAGTCCGTGTGCACAATGGACAATGGGTGTGTGTGTGTGTGGGGGTTATCTGAATGAACCTTATCAGGATCTACAGCCATCATCACTGCAGCGGCCAGGAGAAAGGCTTCCCTTCAAAGGGAGGCACTGCAGCCATGTGTGTCTGTGTGTGTGTGTGTGTGTAGTGAGTGGGTGTGTGTGTGTGTGCATGTGTATGTATATGAGCGTGTGTGTGTGTGTGTATATGAGCGTGTGTGTGCGTGTGTGTGTATATGAACGTGTGTGTGTGTGTATATGAGCGTGTGTGTGTGTGTGTGTGTGTGTGTGTGTGTGTGTGTGTGTGTGTGTGTGTGAATCTGTGTGTGTGTTTGTGTATATGTATATGAGTGTGTGTGCGTGCGTGTGTGTATATGTGTGCGTGTCTGTATGCGTGTTTGCCTGTGTGTACTGGTGTATAAAGTGTTAGAGTGTTTGAGATAATGCACTGTTCCCGGGTCGGGTGTGTCCAGAGGAGGTCCACTGTCTCCCCTCCATCGCTGCGCACACGGACCCAACAGCACAGCATGGCCATTAGACAGTAACCCAATAAAGGAGAAATCTATACACAAAAGCAAAACAATAAACGTAATAACCATGTCTGTGTTATTGGAACAGTGAGAGGTATTTGGTAATAGCTCAGCAGCATTAGATTACCAGGCATAAAAATGTACAGAGAGAGCGACAGCGCCCACAGGCTAGGATTTAAAGTGGATCAGCGCCAAGCTAATCGCTTTCCGAAGGTCCTATTCCTCCACCGCAATTCTGAGATTCAAAATAAGGAAATCAATTTCGGTTTTAAGTATACGGTGAGAACCCTCCCGGAATATGAGCTCGATCCTGGCTGTCATGCACAATTATCGGGACAAATGAACTCTAAGGTCCAATGCTATCATGGATTAGCATGGGCGCTGTTATAATGTCAAGAACTGGGGATTGCCGCGCCGATACAGCGGAATTTGAAAATGAATGCACGTCTGTGGTTTGTTCATTGTTCGCCATCTGGTGGGGAAGGTGAGGTACTGCGCTAACATTGAGCCAGGATGAACGATGGTCTGCAGCGGTTTGAAATTGCAGAACAGGGGCAGAACAGCACACAGATAAGCAAAAGGACAATGGTTTTGTTTCCTTTATCACCCGCTGAAAGGCTCCCAGTCAGTAAGGTTCATTCAGGTATAAGGGGGGAAATCCATGAAGGAACAGGGGTGGGGGTAAAGGGAAAACAGAGGTGCGCCATGCAAAATCAAGAGCTCCGCCCACTGACACAGGGCAGGGGCCAGAGTCAACCAATCAGGCAACAGAGATGGAGAAAGAGCAAGACACAGATCTATACCTGAGCACCTCCGACAGAGAGGAGTCGCTGTCATCAGACCTAGGGACAGAACAGCAGCAGAGTTAGGGGCAGAGGGAGGGGGGAGGGGAAACAGGAAACAGGAAGCAGGAAGTAGGCAGGTGAAGAGCAGGTCAGGTTAGAGCGAGAGGAGCAAGATCAAGAGGGTTGTTAAACCAGTGGACAGACTAGCCAATCGGAGGCCGTATTCCTTAGCACCCAAAAACCAATTAAATTTGCGCTTGGGTCAATTAAGCACTACCCTTCCTTGCCCGTTATGCAACATTAGCCCTGTGGTGACGTCAAGGGGGAAAAGAATTGCAGGTTAAAAGCTGATGAACAATTTACTGATTCACTGCTTTTCAGTTACGAATAATGACCCTTTTTTTGTTAACCCAGCCTACGTGAGCCCCTTAATGCGCAGGCCTGCTTCAGGGAAACACGAATCACTGCCCGAGTCCCGTGAGCTCAGCGAAAGACGCGGCGGGAGAACAAGGCTCGGCCGCGTGGCCGTTTATTCACAGCGCGAACATCCCCCCGACGTCAATGCAAATTACAGGGGGCATTTCATTACGAGCGCATCGCGGGCTGCGCAATAGAGTGTCACCTTCGACGAATTCAGAGAAATGGGATATCTAGCTTTCCTGCCACTTTAATGGGAAGAGCAATAATTCACAATCGAGTTTGGGAGAGGGAAAGCCAAGGGGCCGACACGGCTAAATAAACTGTGATTGAAATGGCCGTTGATTTAAAGCTACGTGGATGCAGTGCACACGCCATTAAAGAGGTAATTCAGAGTGGGTCATTTAAGTACTGAGATCAGTTCCTTTATTCACAGTGCTCTCCCCCCACGAATAAATAACACGCGTTAATCCACATAATTGAAAATAATCTGCTCTTTTCATATGTAATTATAGGTGAAATATACATGAATTATATTTTATATGCGTCATTAAATGCATTTTACCACACATGTAATGGTGCAACTTACGATACAGTTTATAAATTGCAACAATAATTCACACCGTATATTTGCCGTACAACACATATCCCTTATATTTTCTATTTTTGTGAAAGGCCTGACATTTGAATACATTGCTCTGATTCTGCCCTGATTCTGTACTGTAACTACCTGCTCTGTGATTCTGTACTGAATCAGGGCAGGTAGTTACAGTTCTGTATGTGAAAGCAGAGGGCTTAAAGTGTATGACTTAAAGTATGATGATCGGCGTTATACTGTAACATCTCAAACTGATAAATAAACACACCGAACCTCAATATTGCTAAATATTATGCAGCTGAAAGCAATAACGCGTGTAAGAGAGGTGATCTATCTGAGGGATTAAAGATTTTTACATGCCAGCTTCACAATGAGAGATTCCTTCCTTTACACGGGTATTAAACTACGCATGATAATACATAGTAACACACACAAATGCGCGCGCATACACACACACACACACACACACACACACACACAAACTCAATCTACATATACACGTTTCACCTTATAGACACACACACAGGCGTCTACAAGGTGAAACACAGAACAATGCAAGTAATACATTTCTCACTTCAATAAATAGCATGCACTACAAAATATATAAATTACTGTCACTTCCATATGCCCAGTCTTAAAGCTCATAACCTGTACGCTACATGTAAAATTACACGCAAAATTGGCAATCATACATTTTCTAAAAGCGGATGTACATTTTTACATCTATTAAAACACGTATTGCTTACATATTTTGACAGCTATAACCTTTTCATGCTGTTTGCAGTAATTAACTGTGAGATGGAAATTCAAAGTAGAAGAGACCTTGAGGCAAAGATGGTGTTGTAGGGAGAAAAGAGAGAAAGATGGTGGTGTAGGGAGAAAAGAGAGAAAGGGAATGATAACAGGCATATGATCAAATATCTCACAAGGCAGCGGAAAAGAAAGGCGGTGTGGGAGAAGGGGAGAGAGACGGTGACTGATCGAGCGTCTGGCCTTGAAGGGATAGAACACACCGGCCTTGGCTTCAGCCCTCAGCACTGACACCAGTCAGTCCCTCACGAGAAAACTATTTATTAAAACTTTTTTTCTTTCCTTTTTAAACCACCGTCTACCATCCATCAGCGATGGGGATTACAGCAGTCCCCCTGAGCCTGATCCAGATCTAGTTTAGAGAGGATTTATTCTGGCACAGTGTCCCAAAATCTGTCAAGCGGTGCTACCCAGCTCACACAAAACCTTTCCAGAACAGCGGGGAACATTCGGTTAGATTCCCATGTTGTTTGCAAGGTAACGTTACGAAGAAAACGTCCACTACTCGGGCTGGGAACACATTTATTGCTGCAAACAAGCCCTGTCAAAACCACGGAGAACGTTTCCAGGCGTGCAGCATACAAACTTGTCATGTCGTGTCATTTAGGCACAAAACAAACAGGGTGGGGGACACTTGTAACAACATTTTAAGAACGTTCTGAATGCAGGTACTGAAATGGCAGATTTGTTTGAACGTTGTTAGCTGTCCCCATAAAATAAAAATGAATCACTGTCCCTCAATTCAAATAATTTTTTTAAACTGGAAACAACAGACGTTGAACAGTAATGTTCATGCAATATTCCTTGGGAAGTGTTAACCCCTAACTTTCCGGAAATGTTCTGGAACGAGAGGAGAGTTATTTGTAGAGGTACTGTGGTGTTGTGAGGGGGTGTGGACGGGTAGTGTGGGCAGGGGGGTCACTCACTTGTCCAGCGCGGAGCCCTGGCTCTGGTTGCTGGTCAGCCGGGAGAAGACGTTGCGGTCAGAGCGCGGTCGGAGAGGGGGGGAGGACGGGGGTGTCAGGCCGACGTCGAGGGGTCTGTGGGGGAAACAGGAGATTAGGGTGGAGGGGGGTTAGTTGTGAGGTGAGTGAGTGGTCTCTCTGAAAGAGTGGTCTCTCGCACAAACACACAGTTTCACAGAGTTTCACAGGCCCCGCATGCCGATCTGGCCAAGCCCCCAATGCTGTGCAGAAAATACTAAACCTGGAGTTACCTGTAAGGCTGCCCGCGATCGGAGGACATCCTGCGCATCACAGGGGAGCGTTCAGACGCCCGGGACTGCCTGGGACTGACACACACACACACACACACACACACACACACACACACACACACAGACACACAGACACATACATGAACAGACGCAGACACAGACATGCACGCGTACGCACGCAGGCACACACGGACGCACGCACACACGCATGAAACGCACACACGCACAGACAGACAAACAGGCATACAGGCACACAGACAGGCAGGCTTCATGTAAAGTGGATTCCCTGTGTACTGTACTGTACTGTACATTGATATTATTAGTAATAGTATTACCAAATTACACACATTCAAATCCCTTACCTTCAGTCTATACAATGACTTTATGCCACATAATATCAACAGTGGCAATGCGTGTCTCCAGATTCAGTGACAGTGGATGACACTACGGATTACTCTACACTCAACTATTTCATGTTTCATGATTTAGGTTGCCCAAGATTAGTACAAAGAAGAGGAAGAGGCAGTGGATGGCAAAGAAGACGACGAAGATGACGAAGATGCAAGTGATGACGACAAAGAAGAAGATGAAAATGATGATGAATGACGCAGATGTTGAGGAAGAAGAAGACGATAACGAAGAAGATGACGACATAGAAGACAACGAAGAATCAGATGTGAAATTGCAGGAAATGCACTCGAGAGGAAGGTTGGGAGCTCCTCTGGTCCTTACTCGAAAATGTGAAATCGCTCTTATAGATCGCTGAGAATTGAACGAAACATACTACTAACCAAAACATACAATCATATGAAAGAAGAAATATAGTGGTGTCTGAAGGGTTCGAGTATTTCAGATGATGAATTGATTAATTAACCATCAGTCTGTTCCAGACAGCTCACGGTAATGAGCAGTAATAAGCTGTAATAAGCGGTGGCAGTGTGCACAGGTGTGCCGCGGTGGTAGGGGGGGGGGGCCGGGGTTTGGGACTCACAAGGTGTTCCCGCGGACGGGCAGGCTGGCAGTGCGGGACACCCTCTCCCTGGAGCACGGCTCCCTGAGGGCGTGGCCACACCCGTTCTCCTGGACCTCCGTGAGAGAGGCGAGAGATTTGGTGATGTGCCGGGTGGAGACGTCCAGCAGGGGCCCCAGGTACTCCGCCGACACCGCCCGAATCTGTCCCCCAACCGGGGCTCCACCTGCGGGGGGGCAAGAGGGGTAGGGGGTCACTGTCAGCTCACCGTCTCAAACAAACAAGCCGCAAAACAACACAGCTTCACACAACAGTTTATTTGATAGGGACAGCACACTTTAATCAACATAAATCAACATAAGGGCAGCAGGTTAGTATAATGGTTAGGGGAACTGGGCTTGTAACTCAGAGGTTGCAGGTTTGATTGGGGCCACTCTCACTGCTGTTGTACCCTTGAGCAAGGTACTGAACCTGAACTGCTTCAGTAAAATATCCTGTATTGCTGTAATGCTGTAATAGAGCCCCAGGTAGCGTAGCGGTCTAACGCACTCTGCCGGGAGTGCAAGCTGCCTACTGTAGTCATGGTTCAAAACCTGACTGGGTCAGCCCGACTCTGGCTGGGAGCCCCGATCGGGGGCAGCGTCTTCCCCAGGGGGTGGAGGGAGGGAAAGTCGGCACAAGCTCGCCAAGGAGCAGTAGGGGCATTCCTAAAGAGCAGGTGGGTGAAGTTCTGTCTCGGAGGAGGCGGATCATTGCCGGCCTCAAGATATTAGCTTGACCTGGAGGACGGGCGGTGGGCTTGTAAAGGGAGGGTGATTTGAAATAAATAGAGGGTTGAATTGGCTACTACACTGGGAGGAAAAAACTGGGAAAAATTAGATGCAAAAAATATATATTTTTTTTTTTATATCCAGCTATATAAATGGATTTTATTTAAAGAAATAGAATCCATTTGTATAACTGTGTAATTCGCTCTGGATAAGTGCATCTGCCAAATGGCAGTAATGTAATGTCACATTTTAGTTTGTACATGTCTGGAAATGTAAATGTGCTGTAAATGTCAGTGTAAATGTGCTGGAGTTAGGCAGAAGGCTCATTTGCATCCACAGAAATACATTACAGCACTACCGGCTGCGCCTCGCTCACCAGATCACTCTGAGTGCTATGAAGCACCAATGAGCCTTGAGATTATGGATTTACACCTCTAATATTTCATACTTTCATAATGATCCTTCTGAATAAGCATTTCAAAGATCAATACGTGACAAATCAGGAACAGGAAAAGACAGGTTGATATACTATTGAGGCATAATAAATAATAACTCAGTATAGACATTACAGCCTGTAAGCCATTAATCTTCCTTAATACGACTCCATATTTCTAAAGCCTGTGCATATTCTTAAAGCAAACAGAAGAAAACACAGAGTAAACACACAACTGCAATATCAATGATTTTAAACGCTTAGGAGTGTAAACACTTTTGCACACTATTGCGTGAGCATAGGGCGAAGTTAGTAAAAAATCTTCTTTGTAGGTTTAAAAAAAACGATTGCAAACAAACAAAAGCAATTGTGTAAAAAGCGTTTTCCTGGGATATTACATTATGCAATGCAGCCAACAGATTCATAATAAAGAGATTCAATAACCCGAACGATATTACAGTTTGAGTTTATTAGAGATTAAAGTCAGTTTATTACATCTGTAGATGCACTGCCCAGATAATACATTCCATAATTCATATTAGCAATACAGCAGCTACAACAAACCAAGTAATTAGTCTGCAATGCATTCATGCATGAGTTTTATATGTGTGCTTGTAAATAATGTATGCGTTTTATGACTTCTTAAGGCATTTTATGACTTCTCTAGTCCTTTTTCATCATCCACAATTAAAACGCTTAATTAGTTGGAAATGGTGACATGACTACATACATATATATACAGCACGAGTTTCATAATGTAATGTGAGGAATGGGAGTTCAGTGCTCAAAGGAGACAAACGCGAACTGTCACGAATGATCTCAAGCCACATTCTTGAAAATGAGATCATAATTAACGGTCTGTGTGTACATTTACTTGGACGCATGACTTTCTTTTATTAAGCACAACAGATTTGGGTTCAGTTAAAATGCTGTCACATGGGGCAGCGGACAGCGTAGCGGTCTAACGCACCGCATCTTGGCTGGTCCGATACAAGTGTGGCTGCCTATCAGGGATGCGGTTCGAAACCAGTCTCTGCCAGACCGGCCCTGGCCGTTAGTCCCAATCGGGGGCGGCATTTGGCTGTCTGGCATTTGGGAGGGGGCAGGATGAGCCGGCACGAGTTCGTCGAGGAGCACGAAAGGCGTCCGTGGTCGGGTTCTCGGAGGAGACGGATCTACCGGCCCGGAAAAATCGGCTCATTACCCGGAGGACGGGCGAAGGACTCGTGGGGGAGGGTCAATTGAAATAAATAGTTGGTAATCTTTGTAATAGTTTTGGCAACCAAATTGGGAAAAAAACAGGAAAGATCTGAAACTATACATTTAAAAAAAGAATAATAAATTCACATTCTAAATGGCTCTCTAGTTAAGTGCTGATCCTAGATCAATGCTGCAGAGGGCAGTGGGACAGGGTGTGCAAGGTGGGGGCTGTACAGACATGAAGGTGTTCTATACCTTTAACTTGAAGTCCTCCTGACTGGTGGACACTTTCAGCTGGAAGGACTGCAAGAGGCTGGATAAAACAGATTAAAGGATTAACACACACACACACATACACACACACAAGCACAAACCCTGTCTACTTCGGTGTGTTAATTTCACCTGTTCATAAAGAGTGAAACACTCACCTGCCGTCAGAGGCCTGGCTGAATTCAGACACCTCCTCATCAGTGCTGGCGTACCCGTTCTCTGTGGAAATACGCCTCATCCAATCAGAGCTGGCATACTCTAATTACCTCATGCTGGTCCATAAAGAATTGGGGGAGCTAGGAGGACTGAGCTTTTTGCCAAACCAAACATCGCTTCTACAATCACATTTTCTCTCTCTTCTAGTAGGTGAGTTTTTATTATTATTACATTATTGTTTCATGTAAGAAGGGTGTCCTTTCCTAAAGATGGGTTTTATTCCAGTCTTTAAATAAAACATTTGTTGTTTTACCATCATAATAAGTTCCACGAATGAATGTCTAGCGACAGAAGGAAGAATATTGGCCATTAAATCATCATGTTTCACTGGAGTTTATGCTCTTTAAGCTTCCCCAGCTTCCTGCCACAGCTCTCAGTGAGTCAGTACCTCTGGAACCAGAACTGGCTGCTAAGCAACTTGTGCAATTCGATTTCTGACCTCTAGGTGGAGACATAGTCCGCTCGAAACAAGCACGAGTTTTGCTTCACACAGGTGAGTGCAAAACCATACCACTGATAACGCGCTATCAATGTATGCATATGTGGATTTATGCGAGTCAACTCAGTTAGAATAAAGTAAACAAGAATCAAACCACATCAATGAGAGACTGCAGTACACTTTTTAAATTAAGAGCATGAGAACACAATTACGAGAGCAGGCCATTCAGCCCATCTAGGCTCGTCATTTACCTACAGTCTATAGAGGATCCAGCACTGCACCAGAGCGTCCCTGCCTCTACCTGAAGGGTTGGGTCTAAACGAGGAATGGGGTCATGAGTTTAACAGCAGTGTGTACGAGGACTGACTGAAGGAGCGAGAGATGAAGACGGGAGGAACAGGAAGACAAAAACGTGGGATTTAAAAGAGAGGATGAAGACCTAGCTGAACGTTGTGAATGAGAGCCTGCAGCTCCGGAACAGACTCTGCCTTCCCCCGCAGCATGTCCAGGATCACATGGTTGTTTGACGAGCCAATCACGTCCGACTGCCTGAGCTGGCCCTCCAACAGCCGGATCTGGGCCTCCTTCTGAGCCACCTGCAGTCCCTGTGTACACCACACGGGGGCGACATCAATCATCCTCCGAATGTATTGTAGTATTCTCTTATATTTCAGCAGAATTCACACCTATTCAAACAAACTTTCAAACTTTTTATCAGACCACAGTCTTTTAAGAAAAACACTGTCAATCTATAACCGTACATTGTACATTCACATAAAGAGAAATTAAAGTGATTTTTGGATTTTGTTAAAATGTTTCTTAAATAAATTGTACACAAAATAAGCAATGCGATCCCAGCACATCCGTGTCCATCTCCCAGGTGAGGACCCGCCCTAAGCGTTGTGTCCAGCTGCTCACCTTCTCGATGGAGGCCCTTAGGAAGTTGTCGAGCAGGTGACGAGCTTCGGCCAGCGAGCAGGAGCTGATGACCACCGAGGTGTCCACTGAGTCCAGCTCATCCTGCGCAAACACAGCCACACCTGGGTCTTTAACCCTCTGACACTTTAACCCTTTAGACACTGGTAAACGTTTTAAGACACCTGGGTCAAACCCTTTACACACCAGTAACATTTCTGCAGATCACTAGGGTAGCCGGGGGGGGGGGTATTTGGGGTTTAACCCCCCCCCCCCTGAAATGTGTTTGGGGGAAACCCTCTTGCCTTGGTCTCCTCGATCTGCACAATGGTGGCTTGGCAGTCAAGCAGGCTGTCAGTGATGTAGTCCATGTTGGCGTTGAGCGCCTCGATCTCCTCGTTCATCTCAAGCAGGAGGTGATGCCCCTCCCCCGCCGTCGCGCTCAGCAGGCTCTCACGCTTACGCAACATCGCCTCCTGCTGGGCTGACAGCTCCTTGCGCTTCTGCAGGAGGGAGAGAGAGAGAGAGAGAGAGAGAGACGGGGAGAGAGAGTGCAATGTAAGGAACATGGGGAGGAGAGAGAGAGAGAGGGAGGGAGAGAGAGAGGGAGAGAGAGGGGAGAGAGACGTTGCAGAGCGTGGTTCTGCTCCATGCTCCCCTCTCTGGTGCTGACATGTGATCAGAGCTGAGCGAATGAAAGCACTCCCTTGCTGGGTGGTGCTGCTGCTCTATGTTAGGAGAGGAGGGTCAGGAGAGGTCGCCACGGTACCTTGATGAGCCGCTCCATGTCGGCCTCCACGCTGGTGACGGTCATCCTCTGCAGGACGATGTCCACGATCCTCCGCTCCAGCGCCTGCCACTTCTGACGCGCCGTCTTGGATCCCGCGCCCCCCCCACCCTTCCTCAGGAACGTCTTCCTGCTGCCGCGGCGACGTGGAGAACACAGTCACACACCGTGGAAGGACACAGGGACCCCCCAGCGCTGCAGAGCACGGGCGCGCAAGGCGCTGCGGAGGCGGGACTGACCTGGCGGCGTGCGTGCCGTTGACGGCGGCCTGGCTCTCGGCGGGGAGGCCACCCAGCTTGCTGTTCCACTGCCGCACGATGCTGGACACGGAGCGGGCCGAATCGGGCTCCGAGGACGCGGTGCTGGCGGAGAGCTCGGCCCCGAGTCGCGGGGCTGCAGCCTCCGCAGGGCGCGGCCGGCCACCCGGTCCGACATGGGCTTGGCCAGCCGCCTCAGGGCCGACACCTCCTGGGTCTTCCTCCGCAGGACCAGCTCCTGCTGCCGCTTCTGAGACTCCAGCGCCCGGATCTGATACTGAGAGGAAACACACAGGGAGGACCGGTGTTATAACACACTATATGTATGCCATTCAGCAGACGCTTTTATCCAAAGCGACTAACAGTAGTGAATGCATACATTTTTCAGTATATGTGGACCCAGTGGGGATTGAACCCACAACCTAAGCGTTGCTAACGCTGTGCTCTACAAACTGAGCCACAGAGAACCACATTACTGCACACAGAGAGAGGCCCCATCTAATACAATCTACAACTGACCTTTCCTGCAGGAAGTACGCTTAACAGGAAGTAAACTAAGCAAACTGAGAATCTGATACAATGCAGAGATCAGGGTTGGGGTCTGATTCCATGTTTAGTTTAGGAAATTAATTGAATTGCAGTGCATTTCCTGAATTGACTGAATTGAATTGGGATTGACCCAAACTCAATATAATCTTTAATTATTAAGAGATTAAAAAAAGAAGTGATTTGTAAAAATGAATCCTCCCACCTCTTGGCGGCGCTGTTCTTTCTTGAGCTGAGCGATCTCGCGGTTCCTCTTGGTCTCAATGACGCGCCGCCTCTGCTGCTCCTCCTTCATCTGTTTCATCAGTGCCACCTGGAGAGGGTTTTTCAGTTTGTGCAAAGCATTTTGATCGTTGTATTTAATTTGTTCAGTGATTCTTCTAAACAGATTCCACTGCATATTGTGCCGCCCCCCCCCCATTCACCCCGGCCCCCAAAGTAAAAATAAAAAAATAAAAACGTTTTTATTACTTGGTTCATTTGGAAAGTGCTTTTAACACAAATGTATGAAAAGTACTTTATAAATAAAGTTTATTATTATTATTATTATTATTGAAGCATTCATTATTAGTAGCAGTATATACAATCATCATCATCAGTATTATGATTATGATTATGATTATGATTATGATTATTATGATTATGATTATGATTATTATGATTATGATTATTATTATTGTCATTGTTACCTTGGCCTTCTTCATGTCGGACACCTCGGCCTGCAGCCTCTTCATCTCGCGCTCGTGGCGGGCCTGGTTCTTCAGCAGGCGACCGTGCTCCTTCTGCGCCGCCTGCAGCTTCAGCAGGTCCTTGTTCATCTGCTTCAGCCGCTTCTCGTAATCCTCCTTGATCCTGCCGGCCGTCTCCTCTGTGTAGTTCTCCATGGACACTGCAACGGGAGAGCTCAGCACTTTCACGGATTACTCGGAATTCCCCTTGGGCCTCCTGAAGCACCTCTTTGAGCAGTGCTATTCACTATTGCCCTTGGTGAGCTGCAGGGTCTGCAGGTTTTGTGGTATCTTGGGACTTAGTTGGTTGCCGATTCTAATGTGTGAATAGCACTGCTCTAGAGCAATATAAAATGACAGGACCCTTCCCATGAGCCTCCACACTCACTGAGGACCCTTCCTGTTCATATCCCGCTGGGCTTTTGGCTTTGTAGCCCTTTTGAGCAGTGATATTCACTCTTGTCCTTGGACAGCTGCAGGTTGTGCTGGTTTTCGTTGTTACTCAGAACTTAATATAATATATATATATGCCATTTAGCAGACACTTTTATCCAAAGCGACTTACAGTAATGAATGCATACTTAATTGATAAATCAAAGCAGTTGTAAATACCACTGAGATAGAGCAATATAAATATTAAATCCCTTCCCATGAGCCTCCACTCTTAATGAGGACCCTTTCCCATGAGCCTCCACTCTTCCCATGAGCCTCCACTCTTAATGAGGACCCTTCCCATGAGCCTCCACTCTTCCCATGAGCCTCCACTCTTAATGAGGACCCTTCCCATGAGCCTCCACTCTTCCCATGAGCCTCCACTCTTAATGAGGACCCCCATGAGCCTCCACTCTTCCCATGAGCCTCCACTCTTAATGCGGACCCTTTCCCATGAGCCTCCACTCTTCCCATGGTCCTCCACTCTTAATGAGGACCCTTCCCATGATCCTCCACCCTTCCCATGATCCTCCACTCTTCCCATTACCCTCCACACTCACTGAGGACCCTTCCCATGAGCCTCCACTCTTCCCATGAGCCTCCACTCTTCCCATGACCCTCCACACTCACTGAGGACCCTTCCCATGAGCCTCCACTCTTCCCATGATCCTCCACTCTTCCCATGATCCTCCACACTCACTGAGGTTGTGCAGCACGCGGTCCCTCTCCAGCTGTGTGTCGCGGATCTTGTTCTGAAGCAGGATCAGCTTCTCCTCGTACTGCAGCTTCAGCATGGTGAGACGCCGCTGGCTGTTCTCTAGCTCGTCGATCAGCCTCTGCTTGATCTCGATCTCGCACGTCAGATCTGCCAGATCCGCCTGGAAGTTTGCTGAGGGGGCAGGACTGAGGTCAGCACCATGTCTCCAAGCAACAAGTCTCGATACCCCCCACCCAACACACAACACACAACACAACACACACACACAACACAAAACACACAACACACAACACACCACACACACCCACACACAACATACAACACACAACACACCCACACACTACACAAATAACCACTTTCAACATGTTCCAGTGCATTATCAGGTGAGCAAAGAGCTAGCCTATGAAACGCTCCCTAAAAGCGTACTACTCTAGATACGAAACTAAACAAACACAGATAGCATGGTTAAGGAATAACTTCAGAAGCTTCCGGTATGCCACTGTATTCCAGTAGCTCATTGTCCTGTGACCACGGTTACATAATCTTAGAAATCCATTTTAGAGAAAGTTAGCTGAATGCACCGCGTAAGGTGCACATTTGTACGCATATGCAAATAAATTATGCATTGTGTGGATTTGGTTTAAATGGTAAATATGAAATACCTGAAAAGGGAAACAAACTGACAAGCAAAGACGATAAAATGGCAGAAGCGGAAAACTGACCTTTCTCTGAATCGGAGTCTGAGTCCTCCAAGGACTCTCCACTGTCCGACCCTTCCACCTCTCGGCCTTCCTCTTCCTCATCTTCATCCTCATCCTCGTCCAAGCCGCTCTCCTCCTGGAGACGAGACAATCCATTCTGATGACAAAGAAGCACACGCATAATTAAACATGGAGGTGTCACAGAGTGAGGGCAGGGTGTGACAGAGTGTGTCAGAGTGAAGCCAGGGTATGTCAAGAGTGTGTGACGTGTCACAGAGTGAGGGCATGTCACAGAGTGAGGACCTCCAGGCCTCCTCCTCCTCCTCCTCCTCGGCGTCGTTGTCGTCCGAGGCGGCCTCGCCGTTCAGCAGCTTCACCCTTTTCTTCAGGCCCTTCTCTTTCTCTGGGGCTGGGGGGGGCAGCACATTCAGGGCGGGAATACATAGGCACAGTTTTTCTAAGTATTTTTTTATTTTATCATTATTTCTGATCTTTTTTCCCATGTTCTCCCAATTTGGTGCCACTTGTACCAGTCTTCTAGTTCAACTACCTTCCCCTCGCACCACAAATCTTCTATAAAAACTCAAACTGACAAAGACACCAAACCGCCTCCGTAGAACAGGTCCATTTACCATTTGCGCCACCAGGGGGTTATTTATATTCCAAAGTTTATTTGGAAAGCAGTTAAAAAACATATAGTCTTTAACAAACCTCTTCCTGCGCTGGTTCCTCTCCTTCTTCTTCAGCCTCTCAACATCCTGCTTGGCGCGGCGGATCACGTCCGTCACCTCCGTTTCCATGGAGACCGCGGGAGAGGAGCCCAGAGGGTGTCCCGGGATGGGGGTCTGGGAGGAGGGGAGCGCGAATCGGTCGGAGAGCCGGGACAAACTGCGCCGTAGAGACTCGTTCATGGCCTCGCTCTCCAACAGCTTTGATCTGAGAGAGGGGGAGGAGAGGAGAGGAGAGGGAAGAGTGGAGGTGGGGAGGAGAGAGGAGGTTTGGGAAGAAGGAGAGAAACATTGAGTCATGAAATGAGGCATGTCATGGAAATATGTCTTGTTGACCGCTGTTGGTCATTACAAACTCAGACCCTGGACCAGCCAGAGGAGGATGGCCTCCCCCTCTTGGGTCTGGTTCCTCCTGAGGTTTCTTCCTCTTTGTTCCACATAGGGAGTTTTCCCCTGCCATTGTGGCCTTAGGCTCGTCTTTGTCGGGGTTCAGGCCGGGGTCTGCTCTAAAGTGTACTGTGACAAATGTTTTGTAAAATGCACTATACAACTGAAATTTGATTGATTGAACCAACTCAGAGTTATTTT
>JAINUG010000327.1:515000-772958 GCA_029706075.1 Aldrovandia affinis
CCCATTCATCTGGGGGCACAGAGGGTCAGCGAAAAACACCACACAGCACATTTAATATCAAAACGATCATTATAACAAACACATAATCATCTCCACTCTTATAATGGCTGTTATAGGCATTAGACAAGCCGTTTAGCGAATGCCCTTACTGAGGGAATATTACACTGCAATGCACCACATTTTACATGACATTACATTACAGGCATTTAGCAGACGCTCTTATCCAGAGCAACTTACAGTTTACATTTCTTTACAATCCATTTATACAGCTGGATATTATCTGAAGCAATTCAGGTTAAGTACCTTGCTCAAGGGTACAACGGCAGTGTCCCACCTGGGGATTGAACCTGCAACCTTAACGTTATAAGCCCAGTTCCCTAACCATTATACCACACTGCCTGCCTCTACACTGCCTGGACATTAATCATCCAGAAAAATGACGAACAGTCCTGAATAAATTACAGCTTCAGAATAAAATGTAGACGTAGCATGTTCAAACTGAATCGCAATAAAAACGCAAGCAATTCTCAAACATGTCTAGGCTGACAGCAGGGATTTAATCAAATACTTATCCAAACACAATCAGAGCTTAATAACACAAGGCAGCTTCAGAAAGCCGTCATTCTTTAGAGATCATAGCAGCAATCTGCGCTCACAATACAGTTTGAAGATCATTAAGCCACGTTCAGAATAACAGTCAACTGACATTTCTGTATTATCAATTTAAATATCATAAAGGCTAAGATCAAGACTTGACTTAGTTAATTAGCAAAGTTATCAAAACTGTTACAATGGTCAGTAGCTAAATTTAGATGATCAACGGTAGTTGAGTGCTGAACCAGGATTAAGATTATTACTTATTAAGGCCTTAAATAATGAACTTAATATCTATTAAACAAGTTCCAAATCAGACCAGACCAATATCAATGTCAGACCTGCTGAGTGTGTATAACTCTGTGATATGTTGAGTGTAGCTCACTGTGTGTGACTCTGTGATATGTTGAGTGTAGCTCACTGTGTGTGACTCTGTGCAGACCTGCCAACCTTGGGATTTTTTTTGAGTACAAAACGTAACGGCGCCCCATGTTCTGTCGACGGGGGGTGCTACGCGAAAAATAGCTGCACGGGGGATGCGCGAGGAAATAATCGCGCCCCTCGGAACCGGTCCGTGGTGCAAAAAAGGTTGTTTTTTTACGTTTTCTTACATTTTGCGCCCCTCGGAATTTTTTTTTTTTTGCGTAGTTTCAGCGGACATTTGCGTACATGCGTATTTTGACCAAGAATTGCGTGCTTTGTACGCAAAATGCGTACAGGTTGGTAGGTCTGCTCTGTGGTATGCTGAGTGTAGCTCACTGTGTGTGACTCTGTGGTATGCTGAGTGTAGCTCACTGTGTGTGACTCTGATATGCTCAGTGTAGCTCACTGTGTGTGACTCTGTAATATGTTGAGTGAAGTTCACTGTGTGTGACTCTGATATGCTGAGTGTAGCTCACTGTGTGTGACTCTGTGACATGTTGAGTGTAGCTCACTGTGTGTGACTCTGTGACATGTTGAGTGAAGTTCACTGTGTGTGACTCTGTGATATGTAGAGTGTAGCTCACTGTGTGTGACTCTGTAATATGTTGAGTGTAGCTCACTGTGTGTGACTATGATATGCTGAGTGTAGCTCACTGTGTGTGACTCTGTGGTATGCTGAGTGTAGCTCACTGTGTGTGACTCACTGTGTGTGACTTTGTGATATGCTGAGTGTAGCTCACTGTGTGTGACTCTGTAATATGTTGAGTGTAGCTCACTGTGTGTGACTCTGTAATATGTTCAGTGTAGCTCACTGTGTGTGACTCTGTGATATGCTGAGTGTAGCTCACTGTGTGTGACTCACTGTGTGTGACTGTGATATGCTGAGTGTAGCTCACTGTGTGTGACTCTGTGATATGCTGAGTGGTATGTTGTGTGTGACTCACTGTGTGTGACTCTGTGATATGCTGAGTGTAGCTCACTGTGTGTGACTCACTGTGTGTGACTCTGTGATATGCTGAGTGTGACTCACTGTGTGTGACTCTGTGATATGCTGAGTGTAGCTCACTGTGTGTAACTCTGTGATATGTTATGAGTGTACCGCTCGCCGCCTCACCGGCTCGGCCTGCTGGCACATCCTCATCTGGCAGAGGTAGATGGTGAAGATGGCGTGGGATCGGGAGCTCTGAGCGTTCATCTGGGTGCTGGCGGTGGTGCGAGAGAGAGCGCCCAGTTTCAGGCACTGCAGCAGCTGTGGGGGGGGAGGGGAGCCGTCAGCTGTCCGCCCAATACACATTCAGCTCACCTACGCACAGGTGGAAGCAGCCAGCTACCTGACATTCTACAAACACAATAGCTTCCACACAGGCATACAGGTACACCACGTTTGGAAGAGAGATTTTGTTTTTGGACTGGATTGATTCCTTTGAGAGCTGGGGTTGGCTATCCTTCAAACTATCAAATCCTTGCTCAAAACTGGTGATTAAGTACGATTAACCACGTGGTCTAGTGGTTTCAACGTCCGACGCTGGCCACGACGACCGGTGTTAGATTCGTCGGCTTGGCAAGTGCCGTCTCGGGCTACAGGGCTGCCGTCTCGGGCTACAGGGCTACGGCAGCGAACTATGAGGGAGGGATTGAAGTGAAAATAGCGGATAGTGTAATTGGCTACCAAATTGGGAGAAAAACTGGAAAAAATCTGAAAACTAAATTAAATGGTGATTATGTGAAAATGACTTTCCATCCCTGGGTCAAATACATATTTGAAACATGTTTGAAAGCATGTTATTAACCAAGCCATAAAATGCCATTCATTGTAAACTGCAGGATTTCACTGGTGTCTAAAGGGTATTTGAAATAAAAGTGTTTGACCCAGGTCTGGTGGAAACAGCAAGCCACCTGTCATTGTAGAACCCCAACAGATTCCATCATAATCAACACAATATACAGTATCTATCCTCTTTCCAACGAGCATCCCCCATTGTCCAGCTGGGACTGCCCTAGCCCGGGCCAGGGCCATTTATGCGTCCCCCAGAGGTTACCAAAGTGTTGCCTAGCTCACCCCTAGCTCTCAAAACAATAAATCCTTCCTCAAATCGGGTGTAATTGTAGATCCCCACAGCCCGCCTGCCTGCCGGCCTGCCTACATGCACACACACACACACACATGCACACACACGCGGAGCAGTGGGAGCAGAGGGCCCCGCCTGACCTCGTCCTCGGAGTTGACCAGACGAGAGGTCACCCCCGTGGTGTAGATGCTTCCGTTGGCATCCTCGTGGATTTTGATGCTGGACTTCCTCCCACGGGAATCTGGGTCCCGCGTGTTGTCAAACAGGTCAAGGATTTCCTCATTGTATAGCTGAAAGACACGCACATACGCGCACACGCACACGCACACAGGCACAAACACACACACACACCCACACACACAGGCACAAACACACACAGGCACGCAAATACACACGCAAATACACACGCACACACATTTCCAGTGAACACGAGTGCATCAGAGTCCTTCTGCACAGATTGTCAGTGGAACAAAACACAACAAACAGCCAGTAAAGGTCTGCGATCACCAGTGTGGAGTTACACCCGTCTCAAACAGCACTGGTCAAAACAAAGTGCCCTCGTGTGACCTGAGACGAACCACTGAGGTTGGGGCAGCGGGTTCAGCAGTTTAACAAAGAGCGCACATGCAGGCCCCTAATGGAACCAGGGCAGATTAACAGCCAATAATAAACCACTATCACCCTCTAGGGGACGGGGGTGCATTCACAGGGGCAGGGAAAAAAGGACATCATTATTTTCCTTAATGGCACAGCTGTTTGACCTCTGACCTTCCTCCAGAGGTGCAGAGGGACTCCTTAATTCACAGCTCTTCCTGCAGCCTCTGATAAACGTCTAAAGTGAGGACTGAGGTCACACAGAAACCTTCCTTTACATTACAATCATTTAGCAGATGCTTTTATCCAAAGCAACTTGCAGACACTCTGGGGGTGCTTAAGTCCAGGCTTCATTCAGAGCTGGATACTCTCTAGTGTGTAAACGACACCATAGAAGGGTTGGGTACAGCTCAGTTTCAATTCAGTCAGATCAGGAAATTTATTTTTAAATGAATTGACTGAATTCCAATTCATTTCCTGAATTGACTGAATTGAAGCAGAATCGACCCCAGCTCTTGAGCCCCAATGGGCTTAATTATACTGTATATCCCACAGAATTCCTCACCTCCAGGAACTGGGCGCTGACTTTAAACTCGGGGGGCTGTGCGCCCCCTCCCTGTGCCCGTCCCGCCGTCCGCCGCTCCTCGATGCCCTGGAACAGCTGGTGCACCGCCCGCGGGACGATACCCTGCTCCTCCTCCAACACGTTCATGTCAAAACCAGTGCCCATGGTGTAGGTCTTCCCCGAGCCCGTCTGCACACACACAGACAGATGCACATGCAGACAGACGCACATACACAAATGTATGCACACGCACAGACAGACGCACACGCACACAGAGACAGAGACGCACAGACAGACGCACATACACAAACGCACAAGCACACGCACACAGAGACAGAGCCGCACACACACAGACAGACGCACATACACAAACACACGTGTATGCACAAGCACATGCACACACATAAATACAGTCATTTTAAATAGTTGCCTTGCTCCTTAAATCTAGCGCACGTCAATGACTTCAGGCACCCTGCCACTTACACTAGAGGGGCGGAGCTCTGTTACTGGCCCAGCCCTAGCCTCACTTGTCAGGCTCAACAATAACAGGTAATAATAACAACGATAACACAAGCAGCTCTACAGCTCACAGAAAGTGTAAGGCAGACAACTACAAGCATTGGACGTTTCCAGACAAAGGGCATCAGAGAAGCAATGTGCATTTATCAGTCTAATGAGAACTAGCCTCACTAGTCAGACTCATAACCTGATTAAACCCAAAACCAGCAGGTCTCCAGTTCCAGGGTTGGGGACCCCTGCTCTAAGGTATGGGAGGAGGGGGGTACCTACCACGAGTATATGTGCATTGTCTATATGAGCATACTGTGTGTGCCTATATAAGCCAGTACAGCACACTCTACAGTATTTGTGTGTATAGGCCTACCATACAGCACGTCTCTGGGGGAAGCCTGACCTGGCCATAGGCGAAGACGGTGGCGTTGTAGCCCTCGAAGCAGCCCTCGATCAGCCTGTGGACGCAGGCAGGGTAGATCTGGCACTGCTGGGCGTCCGTGTCGAACACAAAGTCGTAGGTGAAGGCCTTGTCCTTTCCCAGCAGCACCTGGGGCTCCCCGGGGGTCACCATCGTGCAGACGTGGCACCCCTCGATCTTCTCCTTCGCCATCTGCGGGCGGATCCTGCGCAAACACGAAACATGCAAAGCTGCTTTGGCGTGCTGGCTGTGCTTTATGATGCGCGTCAGGCTGTACAACTGAGAGTGAAAGGGTAAACGGCGTTATCCAGAGTGACTTACACAGCTTACACTTTAACACACTGTGCATTTATACAGCGGGATATTTACTGAAGCATTTCAGGTTAAGTACCTTGCTCAAGGGTGCAACGGCAATGCCCCAACTGGGATTTGAACCTGCAACCTCTGAGTTCCTCTGAACTCCCTGCTCTATGGCCACAGAGGGCCCTCGGCCCAACTGTTCAGAGCGCAGCTAGCGGAGGATTGACCCCTACACAGCTGACACAGCATTCTGACACAGCATGACCAGAACGCAGAAGCAATGTTTTCATAATGCTTCAGAGTTGCCGGTATATGCAGAAGGAACACGCATCTACTGTATATGCGCACGTCTGCAAGAACATTTTTCAATCAAAACGTGATCCTCCCCCCGCCCCCTTTAAGATTCACATCCGTCCAATGCGGTTTGACTCTCATGAGAAGTTCATCCTTACGGGAGGTCCATTTCACATGGGCCTCCAGGCACTCATCACACCCTACACCCCAGCCAGACCCCTCCGCTCCGCCTCCTCTGGCAAACTGACTGTCCCATCCCTCCAGGCGCCTGGCAGCCGCTCCTCGCGGTCTCACCTCTTCTCTGTCCTGACCCCTCGGTGGTGGAACAATCTTCCGCAAGAGACTCAAAACCCACCTTTTCAAACTCCGCTACCACTGAATTCTGTACATCTAGCTAATTGTCATCACTACTGCCTACTTGCTCAACACTATGTATCCCTGCTTACTCCTTATTTAAAAATGTAAAAAAATAAAATAATATTATTTAAAAATAAAATAATAATAATAATAATAATAATTACTAACCTTTTCCTTCCCAGTGTTACAGGAATGGTACGCAGCTGCCTGCAATGATGTCTATCGCTGTATTACTGCACTGACCTCTTGCGCAAACTATGACTGTTCCTACCATGTATTAATGCACATCTTGTAAGTCTCTCTGGATAAGAGCGTCTGCTAAATGCTTAAAATGTAAAATTTTACCACTGGTCAGTCATTACTCCCCCCTCCACTGCCCCCATTAACAAGGAAAGTTTTCAGCTCCTGAACGGTCAATTAATTGTGCTTTACTTTTTGTTTTGTAAACTGTATGAATTCACTGACATTGTGCAACGTTGCTGCAGTGATGAATAGACCCGTCTAAACAGAGCTGGACACTTAATACACTTAACGCCGCTACGCTGCCCTCTGTGTGCGATAGAATATCGCCTGATAAGCACCACATCTCCCCCCTATTTTTTGCACTTAATACATTAAGTTGTTCATGCCAAATGTGAGGAAGCAGAAAAAGTGCTGACGCTGACTTTAACACAGAGTGTAGAAATTCTGACCTCCACTTCGGTGTTATAGCCATATCAGGTTCTTGCTCAATACCAGTAAAGATCAGTAGTAGTTTTTTTCTAAATAAAACACAAATAATAAATGAGGGAAGGGTATCCTTTGAGCCTGGTATTATATTATTCATTTTGATCACTTTGTTTTTTAAAAATATTATCCTCATCTTTTGGGCAGAATCATTCAGATTTGTTAGAGGGGTATTTGGAAAGTGTCCTGAACAAAGATGAGGAAAATGATTTGCGTCAGAAAGATTTTTAAGAAAGCGTTTGGAAGGACACCTGTAGTTGGGATCACCTTGCTCGGTCCACAACTTCATAAAGCAAACAGAGAACAGGCTGGCATGAGGCTATGGGGTATGATGGCTTGCACACCTGATCCCCTGCTGGGAGCAACAGCAGACAGAGGTGTGCGATGTCACTGAGTCAAGGGCCTTCAGCCACCACCACGGAGGAAGTAAGAGCGGTTACCTCTCCAGCAGCACAGAGCACAGGAATCTCAGCTCAAGCACAGATTCTCTACACTCACCAGATACTCTGCACTTACACCTACTAGGCACCTCCCTGTCTCCACTCGGTTTCTTACCTACAGGACGTTCCGGTTGGCAACAGGAGTTTCCAGTGCTATATTCCAGTACAGAAGGTCCATTGCCACAGTACGGTCTACTGTGGCAATGGACACAGTACTACCTTCAGAAGATGGATCAAATTGGAATGTTTTTGGCTTGAACAGGAGGAAGCAAGAGCTTCAATGTTCAATGCAAATGGAGCAGAGTATCTGGTGAGTCTACAGAATCTGTGGCTCAAAGCAGCCTGGTTTTATAACCACAGAACCACAGCCCCATGTCTCCGCCTCACAGACAGAGAGACTACAATATCTGACGACAACTTTCCACTAAACAAAGCCTTCTATGTCACACACTGAGAAGTTCTCTATGTTAGAGAAAATCTATTCAAACTAAGGCACCAAAACAGACCAGTAGGCCTTACCCTTTGAGAACATGCTTTGTTATGTGCTGCCATCATCCTATTTGAATACATATTTAATTTAGTGTTTTTGAATAGAGGGCCCACTTTAGGGCTCCTGGCTCCATTAAAGCGAAAACAAGACCAAGAAACAAAAACAAGGGTGTCTATCAAGCCCCGGACTTTTCTCTCCCACAGCCATCAAGTATGATTGCCGAGGTCAAAGTTCAGACGGGCCTGGTTTCCGTGGCAACGGATCAGGGTCGCAAGAAAACGCGCAAACAAATAACAGGGGACGTTACAGTGGCCACAGTGATGCGTTTATGTAAATGCACTCCCTCTCTCTCGCTCTTCTCCCTCTCTTCTCCTCCTCCTCCTCCTCCTCCTCCTCCTCCTCCTCCTCCTCATGCCAGCGAGAGAGCGCACAAAGGGCCGCTTGTGAACCCTGGAAATTACAAGCCAAACGTTTAGAGAGCGATCTCATCTGGGACCCGCTCCAGGGCCCAGTCCATTGAAGCTCCCTGACATCATCAGAGCGGCATTATATCACGTCTCCTGCGCCGCGTTGTTTCAGCGCAGAGACCCCCGATAGAAACGTCTTTCACCGCGCCACTCTGACCGGGGACTCCGCTGCCATTAAGGAACAAGAAGCAGAGAGTAATCAGGTCTGTATACAGCCATTAAGTATCACTACATTCCTGAAGCTCATACTCCAGAATAAAAAAAGAAGGGTGGCAGTGTAGTATAAAGGTTAGAGAACTGGGCTTGTAACACAAAGGTCGCAGGTTCGATTCCCAGATGGGGTGTTGCCGTTGTACCCTGGAGCAAGGTGCTTAACCTGAATTGCTTCAGTGAACATCCAGCTGTATAACTGGATTTAATGTCAACTGTGCAAGTCGTACTGGGTAAGAGTGTCTGCTAAAGGCCTGTAAAGTCATCAAAACAGTCACCCACGTTTTTAAGATTACTGATTACTGGTGGAAATGGAACCAGGAGAGAACCAACCAGAGATAGGGAGAGCAGTTATGTTCTTAGGATTCTCTGGCAGTTGAAACTGACCGCCGCCCATAGGGGGGGGGGGGACTTGGTAGTTGTTTGTTTTCTTAAATCTCCTCTCTGAGATATGAGCCTTTTCACTCCCTGCCCTCGAGGCACATCTGGGGACAGCCACATGATCAACATGCCACAGTGTGGCAACAGGCAGCAGGGATTGGGAGGAGGGCAGGGATGAAAGGCTGTGGGAGGGGAGGAGGTTAATGCCATTTAATTACATTTTGTTATCAAATCAATTACCTTTGGTGCGAGTGGTACCCATGTGGCAAGCCGAATCCGGGAGGTTTTTTCACTTTGACGCTCACGTCCCCCTCCCCCCCCCAGCTCACCTGAACACCGTGCCTACCCATCATCACAGGCCCTTAAATCAACCCTACACAGATCAGTCACTTCAAAAGAGGCTCCACACCAGGAATAGAGGACTGCAGAGGTACTGCCTATATCCAGAAATAAATGATCCTTTCTGAAATATTTGAGGCCAACGCCATACACGAGCAGGACCCTTTCACGCCACTCCGCTCCTCCCCTGACTCATACCCTCTTATTCTCCCCAGCCCTCTCCACGCCCTGAGCCGTGCAGGGCTGCTAAGGACAACCCTCAACAACCCCCTCCCCTCGCACCCGCTACCAGGGGAACTGGCATCGATCGCGAGGAGCGCGAGAGAGCTGCGCATGCAGGATTTCCGCCCCGGGGCTCCCGCCGCGAGTCCGACAGCCTGAAAGCACTTTCATGAAGCTTCCAGCCACAGAGCCAAAGGCCCCTGGGCAGAGAGACGAAGAGCAGTGGCTGGACTGGTCTGCATCGCCCGCTGTTCACGCCGCTGATCTCCAAAACCAACGGTGATGCATTTCCACTCTGCCTTCCCTCGTTCAGTAACACCACTCAGGCCTCAGTGATAATAATAATCATAATACTAATAACATTTTATTTATGAAGCGCTTTTCATATGCCCAAAGCACTGTACAGACTAAAGTGTGCACAAAATTAATCAAGGAAACACATAATGCTAAATGCTATTAAAAGCAAACATTAAAAGCTACACAAACACCATGAAATAAAATGAAACAAACTGAAACGTGATACACACAGAGACAATAATACCACCATAATATGAAGGATACACAAATAAAAGATAGCAATTGCAAAAGGTTAAAGTTAAATATGTATTTTTAAAAATAAACCCTTACAAGCTTCTTTAAAAATGAATATTTCATTAAAGGATTTTACACTGAGTCAACACAAAAGGGAACATGGGATTCGAGATGGGTACCGTCTTTCTGAAAAGCTCTCAAACACCACTGGGGGAAGACTTGGGTCACATGTGTGTTTGAAATACCTTCATACTTAAGACACCCGGACAATTCCTGCGGATTGCTGAATATCTATTTTCACCTATATTCATAAAAATAATTCATATGATTTTATGTTTTGGATCATAGCATGTTTAGTTGAAAATTCTCATGGATTCTGCAGGATGGTTTTTCAAATGTTACCGGCATCCACAGTATTCCAAATATGTATTTGGCCCAGGTTTGACCCAGGTCTGGTTGGGGTGCCAGCTTCAGAGCACTCACAAGGCCTCAGGGGATCCTTGGGGTTGTTCAAGTCCAGGCCTGTTGCAGTACTAGATCTTCTCTAGATTGTAGGTAAATGACAAGCCTATATGGGACAAACAGCCATAACAAAAAAAAAGCCACACTCAGCTCCTCTCCTTGGTGTAATGTCTGTGTATGTAGAGCTGTTCCCAGTGGGAGTGATACATTCAGGGAGCCTCACTTTGCATAGATAGAGAGGACCATTTGCATAGGCTGGGCCTGGCAGTCATGTGACTGGGTCCGGCAAGGCTAAGAACCGAGCAGCTATTTACATGACTGCAGCCCTGAGGGCCCAGTGTGTTTCACTGGAGTCAAACACTGAATCAACAGAGCGCTGCGAAAGTAGCTGAACCACAGCCAGAAATAGATATATAGGATATATAAGTGTACACGCACATGCACACGCGCACACACACGCACGCATACACACACACACACACACACACACACATACCGGTCTGCTGGTGGATACACATGGTCATGACTGCTGTGTCTTGCAGATTAATGTAAATAGAGTATGCATAAACCAGGAGTAAGGAGATTCTGTGGGATTAAAATGGGAGCAGCTACAATCAAAACATGAGCGTGGAATTATAAGATATTCAATTAAAGTGAGTTGACAGCACACATGCACATGCATGCATGCATGCATAGACATGCACATACACAGATAGGGGAGTCAGAGGGCACAAAGTCATTTGATAATTATCCTGAACCGGTTTTTGTTTTGTTCTGCATAATTAACGAGCATGCCACTATAATACGGCTCACCTATTACCTGTTTATTTTATTTTTACCTGACCCCACCCAATGTGAGAGAGTCAACTTTCCTGCGCACTTCAAAAGTCATTTCAGTCGAGCTGGCGTATAGCGTAATGGTCTAAAGCACCCATATTTGGCTGGTCCTGTACGAGTGTGAGCTGCCTATCAGGGACACGGTTCAAAGCCTGTCTCTGCTAGACCGGCCCCGGTCGTTAGCCAAGATCGGGGTGGCATTTGGCTGTCCGCTCCTGGGGGAGGGGGCGGGTGTCTCCAGAAAGGGGGTCAGTGAGTTCCGTCTCAAAGGAAGCGGATCATCGCCGGCCTCGGAGAGTAGCTTGCCCCGTAGAGACGGGCAGTGAGTTTGTGGGGGAGGGTTAATAAAGAGGGCTTCCAAATTGGGGAGAAAAACGAAAAAGAAAAAGAAGAAGTCATTTCAGTCGTAACAATAAAACAACCCATCTCTTAGTTGTAATGAAAGTTATGTAATGCGATTCAATCTCAATCGAATGTGCACTCATTAAAACTGAATGAATGTGTAGGGCTCAAAGGTATTCTGTAATCTACAACATTATACTCAATTAAGGAGAAAGCAGTTGATTGGTTAGTCAAAGGTAGAATATGTGGCTCAGTTGAATTGCATTTTTATTGGTGTAGACGCATCTGACGTGTGACCATACATGTTACATATATATAAAAATGTTACATTTGCTATAAATTTTTTTGTAGATTTGCAGATTTGTATTTGTAGTTCCCGGACAATGCAAAACTAATTTTCTTGTTTGAGGCATTAAAACTCTGGAATATGCAAATATCTTAGAACACTTCTTCTTTGTGCATCCATAACATGAATGCTCATGACGTGCATTTGACATTTACATTTTAAGCATTTAGCAGACGCTCTTATCCAGAGCGACTTACAAGATGTGCATAAATACATGGTAGGAACAATCATAGTTAGCGCAAGAGATCAGTGCAGTAAAACGTGGTCCATATACAGTGTAAAATACTCAGAGTTTTAGAGAGGGCATGGAATGCCCCCTGGAATGTGTCTCTCTCCTGACGTGGAACGACATGTGCAAACGCCAGATGTGCGAAGCGGAGGGAGGCGGAAATAATACAGCTGTGTCCCTAAAATGACAGGACCCGCGGGCACGTCGAACAGAGTCCTCTACAGGGGCAGTGTGTGTGTGTGTGTGTGTGTGTGTGTGTGTGGATGTGTTTGTGTGAGCATATGTGTGTGTGTGTGTGTGTGTGTGTGTGTGAGAGTGAGCATACGTGTGTGTGGTGTGTGTGTATGTGTGAGCATACAGTATATGTGTGTGTGTGTGTGTGTGTGTGTGTGTGTGTGTGTGTGAGTGAGCATACGTGTGTGTGGTGTGTGTATGTGTTTGTGTGAACATATGTGTGTGTGAACATGCATGTGCATGTGTGTGGGTGTGTGTATGCATATGTGTGGGTGTGTATGCGCGTGTGTGTGTGAGCATGTACGTGTGAGTGTGTGTGTGTGTGTGTATGTGTATGTACATGCATGTGTGTGTGTGTGTGTGTGTGTACATGCATGTACATGCATGTGTGTGTGTGTGTGTGTTCCTCTTTGGAATGTAAAGTGGAACGCAGTGGTATTACCACAGAGCTCAGGGCCCTGGGAGAGACCATCATGTCCCAGAGCCGAGCAGCACTGCCTGAGGGAGCAGGAACACGGTGATTAGGATTATCCCTGCCTGCCACAGGACTCAGAGCAGCGCCCCAGCTATCCCTGCACATCGCCCAACAGCTGCTTTCCTAGCACAGCAGCGTCTTTAAAATCCCAGGGACACGCCACGGAGGGCCGAGGGGGGGGCAGAGCTGTTTGTTGAACTATTTCTCCATGCAAAAGTGTGGGACTCACTCATAAATGGGGGAGGTGTGGGACTCAGTGAATCACTCACAGCTGAGGGAGGTGTGGGACTCAGTGAATCACTCACAGCTGAGGGAGGTGTGGGACTCAGTGAATCACTCACAACTGGAGGGAGGTGTGGGACTCAGTGAATCACTCACAGCTGAGGGAGGTGTGGGACTCAGTGAATCACTCATAACTGGGGGAGGTATAAGCATGAGTACAAGCTAATATTTATTTGTCCAGAAATATTATTTTAAGTTATGAACTCAAGTTAGCCTAAGGATTGGGCAAGTATTTATTGTTGTAGTTCATTGCATTTACCAATCCCATGGTACAGCACAGTTAGGCTTCCAAATCCAGTGGCTCAGGGGGGGGGGGGGTGTGCCTGGACATATTTACCACTGTTTGGACAGAGAAGAGCAGTGTGATAGAGGAAAGCATAAACCCAGTGTCCCTTCTGATTTATCCGCTTCATTTATCTACAAAGGAACTCCGCAAAGCCCTTTTAACGACGGCTACCTTATTCACTTCCCCGGAAAAGTTCCCAAAGCGCCTCTAAACCAATAAACCCAACAAAAAAAAAGAGAGAACAAAACACAACACAGTTCACACAGCTCAGATTGCCTTCTGTGGAGAGGGAGGCATATCAATTTCAGTTTTTTTTTGTTAATAGAAGATGGATATTTGTCTACTGAATGAATAGGCAATTCAGAGAATCTTCCACTTTGAGGGTCAACTTACAGGCCGAACACTACAACAAAGCCATAAAGTAACTTGGCTGTCAGCAACAAGACTGCCAGCAGAATACTGATTGATCTTCCTTACTCAGTCCGTGCCGCCACGCATTATTTGGAAGGAAATGGCAATGGCTGGGTATTTACATTGAGAAAATGACTGCCTTAATTACATCAGAGAGCAGATAGCATTTCCCCATTGCTTCTGTTCCCTGTTCTACACTTTAGCGATCGGGCCGCCGAGACGCTGATTCAAAAGGAGTGTTACCCCGAGATCTCCCTGAGCTTTTCCATTAGACGGATTAGCCGCTGCCTCCGTTCTGCCCGCGGGGATATCGATCAGAGCGAGGTGGCACGGTTCAGTTCCAGGAAGGAGAATCAGGCGCGTGTGCAAGTCTTCCCTCCACACCGTGAACTCCGCCCGCCACCTAAGTGCAGTCGTTAAAGTTTAATCGCCTTCGCTGGGAGGAGACCGCAGGAAGTGGACCACCACGGGAGACAGACGTGCGCACGGCGGATAAACTGTTTCACGGCTCTTTCATTCCTCCATTTTTTCCATTTTGCCCAGTTTGGAATTGGCACTTGTGCCTCTCAAGTTACCACCGTGCCACCAGGGCTCAAACCTGCGAGCACCGGGCCCAGCCTGTGCTCACGGTGAGACCCTTTACCAACTGACCCAGTTGCTTTTGTTTTCACCTTAAAGTCAGCGAGCAATTTAGACCGAAGAGACAAGGTGAGGTGAGTTACCTGTGTAAACAAGTGCTTCAGTTGATCAAAAGAATACAGAGCGGACCAAGTCACAAACAGACACCAGCAGAGCCTGCGGCTCTCCAGGACTAGTCCTGCCAACCCCTGCACCAAAGAGCCCTACGGCTCTGCATTTAGGTACAGGCTCAAAGTTTGGTCATTTTGGTGCGAATATTAAAAAGGCTAGCCTGGCGACGGCTTGACAGAAAGAGAGAGCGCAAGAGAAAAGAGCAAAACAAAGAGAAACAGAGACAAAGAAACAGAGACAGACTGGTTTAAGCACAGAGCCCAAGCCTCAGCAGCAGGTGAGAGTGTCTGATCCACATGCAGACCTGGGTCCCAGTTGGACCCCCGGGGCAGAGAGCGGGACAGCCCCCTGGAGGCGGGCGCCTGCGCAGCCGCTGGGCGTTTGTTGTGGCGCGCATGGTGCCGGGCCGTGACAGGGACCCCGCTGAGGGCGGTTAGGTCATGCCCGTGTGAGGATGACATCACTGGAGGGCAGGGGGTGCAGGGGGAGGTCGGTTTGGGGGGGGAGGGGGGGGGGTCAGTTAGCGCCCACTGTCCTGGCAGCTTCCTCCTCCTGCTGCCCACTGACACAGGGCCAAATGGCACACTGGCATGCTGGCACACGGGCATGGAGGCACGCTGGCATGGGGACATGGGGGCATGGGGCATGCTAGTACGCTGGCACAGGGGCACGCTGGCACAGGGGCATGCAGGCACGGGGCCAGACAGCAGAGCCTCACAGTCTCGCTGCAGAGCAGATTCGACACCTCCCTCCTCGTGCTTCTGGAATCACCCCGAAGCACCTGCCCACGGTCTGCGATCCAGTCTGCTGCTTTATATTGTGAATATCATAACTTTCATATATTAATGTTCCAGCGTGTTTAACAACCTTCTTTGTAACTTGTACAAGCAATTTGTTATTTGTGCTGCTGGATGCAGAATGATAAATGAACAGACTGAACTGAATGAACTCTTGCCCTCTCTCATCCTGTCACAGTGCTGCTCCGGTGTGTGGACGACAGTCCGCCTGCTCAAGCCGCACATGGAGTGTCCTCCTCCGTCTGCCTCGATGACACATTCTCCGCCTCCAGCCGGCCGGAATCCCCAAAGGCGGGTTCACACCCCAGTGCTGCGCCCAGTCCCTCCAGGGTCGGGTTACCTCTCATTGTGGGGGGCCGGGGGGAGCGGCCGCCGCCCTGTGGAGCACCTACTCCCCGATTCATTGTACCGCCCTTTGAGACCCGGAGATGAAAGGAAACCTTCATCCATTATTATTATTATTATCATCATTATGATTATGATTATTATGGTCTTTATTTGACACGTAATATGATGTGCTGGGCTCAGAAAAGGGCAGGGCACTGGGTATTTGGTGCAATCCAGAAAATTCAAAAAGATGGAAAAAAAAAAAAAAAACACAAAGGAAGAGGAGAGAGGTGCAAATCTCGCTTCCATTCCAGACGGCCTTTTGAAAACGACCCCGCCATTCTCCTGGAACACGAGGAGACCTGGGGAATGTTCTAGATTACAAATCCGCCCCCCATTTTGAGGAGAAGGCAGCGAGCTGAGCTGGTCTGAGACCCGACTTCATCTCATTAAGGGGAGACGGCAGGGGTCACACACACGTCCTCGTTAAGGAGAGTCAAGCGGGGTTCAGGCGTGGTTTGCTCGGGCCATGTAAGAAGATGAACGTCGATTATGGGACAAAGCTGCCCGTTTCAGCATCGCTGGGCCATCGGGGTCATTCCCTCCCCTCCTAGCGCCCCACTGCACTCAGCATCATCAGCACGCAGCAGTGTAGCATAATGGTTAGGGAACTGGGCTTGTAATGCAAAGGTTGCTGGTTCAATTCCCAGCTGGGGCACTGCCGTTGAACTCTTTGAGCAAGGTACGTAACTTTGTGGATTGTACTTACATAATGAGCACTTCATCAGGGACACATTCTCTTCCCCTCATTCAATAAAAATGTCTCCACAGGACTTTACAGCTCAGAACGTCTTCTTCAGGTTGAGGAGGCAGGCTGTCCCCACCTAGCTAGCATAAAACATTAACGTTTTACAATAGTAAGGTCGTACAAGGTTGAATAATATCATTGTGGTCACTAACAATGTTTCTTACCACCCCCAAACCACAACTTCCCATGTTGTTAATAGGCCCAGATCACTACTTTTTCAGTAGGAAAACGTTTTTAGGACATGTTTGCCATCTGACAAAAATTACAAATCACAAAAGTACAATGTTTCCCTAACTTTCCACACCCTATAAAAAAGTTTTAAAATCAAAAAAAAGCTGGGCAACCCATGCTTATGTACGAGATATTTCTCAATATTCCACTTTAAAGAGCAGCCAGACATGGCTTCCACCCTAACCAAAACCAAAACCATCACTCATTGGGACACTTCCGGAAACGAGCAGCGTCCTGACGGCCTTTCAGGACAGGATTTTCATTTAGATCGCAGGAGCTGCAGATTTGTGAGGTCATCGGGGGGAGCAAATTCTGCAGAATTTGCACCACAATCCGCTGAGGCACAATGACTGAGCTCCAAAGGCCTAATCTCCTTACCGCTACACTGAATTACCGCTACGCTGAATTACCGCCGTGCTGAAGGTGCTTAAATTGCCAGCTGGACCGCACTGTGGTCGCTCAAACACAGAGGAAAGAGGCTCTGTTTATCGCGCCACAGGGGGAACTGTGGCCTGATGGGAGTGGCCCCCACACAACCAGAGGAAACGGGACATGGCTACTGCATGTAGTCCTGCAGTAGGTTCATTTATTTTATTTCATTTTTATTTCATTTGATACAGTCTTATTTTTTTGCCTTTGTGTGTCATCATATTTCTGCCACTGTTTCATTTTGCACAAACAAGCTAAAACTAAAATGTTTGTGACATTCAGAGTTGGGGTCAATTCCCTTTCAATGCAGGAAATTCATTGAAATTCTGTGCATTAATTGAAATATATTGACATTTTTTCCAATCCATTTCCGCAACTGACTGAACTTTGACCCCAACCCTGGTGGCATTGTCTACTTCCCAATTCCAACATCTGTGCATGAAACTCAAACTCCTTGCGATCTACATCGCTGACAAAACAGGCTACCTGAAATTCACTGTGGGTTGCACAAGGCAAACTATATACAGTAAAAGGTCTGAAAAATTGCCGACATTCCTGACAGGAAATCAACTCTTGGTTTCTGCTTTTAGTGTTTATAATATTATTAGCCAAGGGACAAAAAAGAAAGAGAAACATACCAGCCTGAGGGCAGCTCTCAGGTATGTGTGAAAGAAGAACCGAGAGGAGAGTTGATTTCCTGTAACGCTCCTGATTTCCTGTTCCTGTTGTCACAGGTCAGACCAGTTTACTACGCGATTCAGTTCATTTTGTTTAGGCTGGTCTCTATGGCAACCCAGTTGGTCATGACAGCCATTTTGCTCTGACCTCTATAACCACATTAAACAGCTTTCGCTTTAACAGGACATGCATTCAAGTCAGGCAAATGAGTTCAGTCAGCAGAACAAGAGGGCACAGGTGGAAGTTAGTCAAAGGTCAATTCTGCACAGATATCAGGAAGTATTTTTTTTAAACATTTTATACGCAGAGTTAGTTGTTAATACATGGAACAACTTGCCAGGTCAGGTAATTGAGACAGAAAGACTTATGCTATTTAAGTCCAGGCTGGATGCAGTACTGGATATTCTTTAGACTTGGAAATGACAAGCCTAGATGGGTTGAACGGCCTGTTCTCATCACTTCGTATTCTTATGTTCTTGTGTTCTTAAAATGAAGCTACAAAGAGTTGCAAAGCGAGAGTTGGTGCAGAAATCACCTCACTGTGTAGTACGTTTGTTTTAATCACACTTAAAGAAAATAACTAAACGGAAGGGAAGGAGCATGTCCTGGATGTGATCAAAAAATGAACTTATTGTGCCTCTCTTGGCCAAAGCGACCATGGGGGATGCCAGCAAAATGCCAAGAGTGGCTGTCCAATCACGGAGTGGAAACCGCAGGGGTGCGTGGGAATACATCATGCAAGTTAAAACATTCAAAACCTGCTGGGTCATAACACAACAGAAGCACCGGGACTCAGAGCGTGGATGTACACAAACAGGTTTCCGTTATAATCATATTCCATCTGGACCATGAAGAGACAGCAGATGACATGATATCAGCAACAGAAAACAACAACGTGTAATTCCATGGGAACAGTGAGTCTCTCGGAGCGTGGTCATCTCAGCTTTTCCCAAAAAACACTTCATCGAGGGGTTTCCCAGCAACCAAGTGCCCAAAACAAGAAAAAAAACGGGCTCAACTAAAAAATCGGCCATCAAACGTAGCACCTTCCTAAGTCTCAGTCTCAGATGGCAAGCCCTTGGCTTAACTTCTTTTTGTGTTTCTTCTTCTTAAAAAGGCTATTTAAGTATTTCAGATCTGGTGTGTGAGTTTGACCTTGACCTGGACCTTGACCACTGAACCAGACTTTTGTTAACACTGTGCATACCTCAACCTTATTATTATACCTCAACCTTATTTTAATACTCCCAAGGGGCCTTTGGAAACCAGTGAATTACACTACTTTTAGCAATAAAAAAAGGTGCTAAAAACTGTTCAGCATCTGCAGCAAGCGCACCTGTAGGTTTACTTTATCTATAATAGTGAACATTTGTGGAAGCCAACAGACCCTCTAAATGCAATGAATATGTTGAAATCTGTTGACAATGTAAACGGCTGGTTGGTTCTGTGTGTGCATGTGGGTTGTGACATCTCGTCATTCTTGCAGCCAGCAATGACACACACGGAGGGGGGGCAGGGAGGGAACCTGCACCCTTCCTGCTGCAACATTTCCGGAACCTTCTATCCACGCACAGAGACAGGAAGTGGCGAGGGGGCGGAGAGCAGTCCACACGGCTGACAGGAAGTACTAGCGCTGAAGAAACAGGGCCTGTAGGGGCTACTAAAACTGTGAGCGTGAGCGAAGTTCATCAGCAATAACGGGGGAGGGAGGGGGAGGGGGTGCTACAACAGACACTACAACAACAGACAGCAGGAAACACAGCCCACCCTCCCCAAACCCCCCCCCCCCTGCTCATTGTATAATGCCACGCTCCTCTTGCAGAGCTGATGACTCCTGCAGCTTAACGTCTTTCATCCTCTGATATAGCAAAAAAAACACTAAACATTTGTTATTTTTTGCAGCGTGGCTTAAGTGTGTCACAAGAGCCTTGAAGACTTTGCACTGTATGCAGGAACCCCATCAGATCCTTCAATAGGCTGCATGTTCAGCTCAAATAACACCATTCTTGTGCATAATAGAGTAGAGTTGGCCATCACAGTACCCAGAGTCACCCCGTCACTCTGAAAAGTCCTGGCCCCCCGTTTCCCATCTCTGTTTGTGTTCAGTGCCTAAATGTGTTATTCCTCTCCGCACCCCTCCATTTCCCAGGAGGTCAATTTGGTTGAATCTCAAAGGGCCAGGAAATAGTTTTCCACTTTTTCCCACATTGGCCCAAATTATTTTATTTTTTTCCTGTTTATTTTGAGTCCCTCTGGGAAATGTCCACTGTGAAGCAGCATGTGTCAACCTGTCTATGCTATGGCACGATACAAAATAAAGACCGATTGACTGATTGATTCATGTCATCACAACAACAATGCACAACTGATGCACTGCACGTATCATCAATAAACACTCAAGTGTACCCTATACATCAACTCTGCCCGAGGCAGATCACAGCCAAAACACACAGCTTGCCACACAGTGCCAGGCCTGCTCTGTTCATTGTTTCGGAGGACAGACGCAGACTTGTTTCCACGAATGTCATTCGGAGGCATACTCCATGTTTTTATCTGCAATATTTTGGTCGCGCTCAAGTGCTTTTGCATGCACATAATCATAATCGTGCCATGAATTTTGTTATAAAACAGTCCAAAAATATACATGAAAAATGAGTTCTGAACACGGGTTCTTCACATTGCCCACATCACAAGGTTCCATGGAGCCCCTGGGTCCAGACACACAATATGACTAAAGAGGTTTTACCCAGAATACCATGGGGCAGCCATCAACCATTGAATTTACGACCAACTGAAAGGGCACGACAAAGCACAGCCACATCCAAGGCTAACCTCCAGGATGCCCGACGACATCACCTTCCTGTAACCCCAGGTACGGGCATAAGCACGGAGACAGCTGCAGTTGTTCATAAACACTACGACAAGGCTTGCTTTTTGTAAGTCGCTCTGGATAAGAGCGTCTGCTAAATGCCCAAAATGCAAAATGTGCTTAAAAACCAGACATTTTCAAGTGCTTCTGAGAAGATGCGTTCCAAAAAAAAAAAAAAAAAAAAAAAACACAAATAAAGAGAGGACAAATTGTCAGGTTGTACTCCGCCGCTGTCATTTGGTTCTCTCTCAGACAGAGCGGCGCCAAACGGCGGCATGAATCAATCATGTTTCTGAGGATCAGAAGAGGAGCGTCTCCGAGCCACTTCCTCGGGACGCACAGAAGCCGTCTCATCTAAACCCGGGGGACTGGTGTCTGAAGTCCGCAGCAGCCGCAGAGCTGCCACTTCCCACGATGACCTGCTCTCATCTCCGCCAGCGGTTTGTTGTAAACACTTTTCTCCTCCGGATCTATTTATACCGCCAGCCGTCGCTGGCCAAGTCAACACTCTCAGCCCCCTTACGCACCGCACAGCAGGGGAGAGGGCCGAGGCACAGACTCCACAGACTCACCAGATACTCGGCTCCTACGTTCCTTCCGTCCTCTCTGCTTCTGTCCATTGCCACTGTATTGTACTCTTAGCCCCTTAATGACTTTTCAGAAGATGCATCAAATGGGAATGTTTCAGCTTCAACGGTAAGGCGGCGGCTCTTTCACTATTAAGAACACAGAGTTGGTTATCTGGTGATCTATAGGATCTGTGGCTGAGACGGCTTGGGGAGGAGCCCTCTCGTCAGCCCTGACCCCTTCCTCTGGCGCACCGACTCTGCTTCTCAAAACTCTGCCGACCAAACGTTGAGTCATATCGCTCAAATTTAGGCAGCGAGCACTGCTGAGTCCTCAAAATCGGATCCAGGAGGCGATAGACAGGAAGCAGGGTTTGGGGGCAGTTTCCGTTTCAATTCAGTCAGTTTAAAAAATATATATTGAAATTCAATTAATTCATTGAGAAATGCCCATGATGTTCTAATGAGGATTTTTCAATTAATTGATTGAATTTCAAAGATGTTCCTGACTTCACTGAACTGAAATGGAATTGACCCCAAACCTGGTAGGAAGAGACAGAAAAACATGTCTGGGCGAGGGAAGAGATGTCAGAACATTCAGGATGTTGATTTAAGAGGGTGAGAGCGGTGATTCTGCATCAGAGGTCCAAAGGGACTGTCACACGCACATGGAGCATAATGGGAGGTGAAGTCCAGAGCCTGAAACTTTGAAGTGTATTTGACACACAGTGCTCACCACTGTTTACTTGTTCAACACTTCCCAAAAAATAAAAATAATAACCTTTTCCTTCCTGGTGTTACCAAAACCCTGCAATGATGTCACTGTATTCCTGCACTGATTGCGCTAACTATGATTGTTCCCCATGATTGCCACAATGATAAGAGAGTGCTGATAAAATATAAAATGTAAAAGTTCCAGAGACTTCCCATCAGCCCCTTTCCAAAACCCTGTGTACCACTTTGCCTTTTGAATAGACCCCTGATTGCCACAATGTCAAGAGTGCTGATGGGAGGTTGGAAAGACCCAGGTGGGAGGTTGGAGATGGACGGCTGATGTGTCTGGAAGTCAGAGAGACAGATCAGCGAGATCTGGAGCTGGTGGCGGAGGCAGGATAAGAGTTCAGAGCAGTTCACAGGCCAGTGCTGTGGGTTGCACCTTGTCATCACTCCCCAATTCACAACTCAACTGTCCTCCACACTAATGGCTGATTTCATAGGGTTTGAAAAAGGCCTGTGTTCTAGGCCTGCGTTCTCTTTCATTCAGCGTTTTGTAAAAAGTGCTATACAAATACATTTGATTTGATTTTTGACATGGGCAAATGTTGGTTTACGAGTGCCAATTAGGTCAACTTCCACACAATTCTAAGGGCACCTGCAACACAAAAAAATAACATCTCTTGACTTAAATCTGATGAAGGGAGGCCGTTTTATTTCCCGTCTCGCGACGGTGTGGTGAAATCGTGCTTTTATTGCAGTTCGCAGACACAAACTCGCAGTTCCAGTGGTGTATGCGAACGGTGTCAGAATCTAATGAAAATTAATTAAAGGCATTTTAAGATTTAACAAAAAAATAACTAAAGGCGCATTTCCTGATTATGGGTTCATGAGAAATTAGTTGGCTACTTCTCCAGCAGTGTAATGTTTGTTCTATATATTAGGCTACCCGTTTGTTCATGGAAGTCAGTCCAGTGTTTTGCAAGGGAGAAATGACCATTGTTTCACCGACACTGGTCACTGCTGCAACGTGTCATATTGATAGACAACGCTCGTTTATTAGTGCATAAAC
The DNA here is from genome assembly GCA_029706075.1 of Aldrovandia affinis. Taxonomy (NCBI): domain Eukaryota; kingdom Metazoa; phylum Chordata; class Actinopteri; order Notacanthiformes; family Halosauridae; genus Aldrovandia; species Aldrovandia affinis. The sequence continues at coordinate 538,079 of JAINUG010000327.1, forward strand.
GGAACACTTAAAACGGGAAGTGAAAATGCGCCTAGCCGAAAGTAGCAAATGCCATTCTGCTTTAAGTCACTTCTAAATTCAATCGGGAATTGGGCCGAGTTGGACAGTCTGACAGCAACACAAAAAACCGCACCTGTGGTGAAAAAATACACGCAATAGCCAACCGTGAATAAACTGTTCCATACAACGTTTCGGCGTAAGAAGTGTGCGGAAGGAAGAACCCCATCGGCTGCCAGTTATTCAAAGTGATCTGAAGCACGAGTGAAGCGAACAGACAACGTGGGTCCACTTTCACTGAGCAGCAAGCAACACCCCCCAAAAAATGTTGTAGCAACAAACCCCTGTCCCGTCAGAGTTGCATTTACAGAAAGTGTTTTGAAAACACAATTACCGTAGAGTGTCAGAGGCTAGGCAGACGTCGCAAATGCCCAGTTCCTTAGCGAATGACACTAACGGTAAATTCACAGGTCGGCAACATTCATCACAGTTAAGGACGGACAGGGGGCGATTCATTACCACCGTGGGACAGCACTTAATCCACACAGAAACGTGCGCAGCTACTGTAGCTTACCTCAACGAAACCTTGACACTGCACTCGTTTTGTGTCGCCATTATGTCGTATTCCAACTCCTGTTTTTGAGACGAATAGTATATAACAGTTCTCCTGTAACCGAAGTTAAAGTTGGCATCAGATGATAATCCGGTTTTTGCATAAAACAAAAACTACAGCAGTCTATAACTCAGGTTAAAACCATAGCGTCCATAGCGATCGCGAAACAGGGCATTGCAAGATGCCCTTCGTACGGACCTCAGCTCGCGGTTCTAACTGTCATTCTGAAGTTGAGCCTCTCTTTTTTCGGTCTTTTCTGCACTGCAACTATCGAGCAACATCCTGTGCTACGGGTGTGAAATATGTCACTCAGCCCGCATCGCTCATCTGAAACCCAACCACGCAAAACAGACCGTCCCCCGTAGTCTCTCACAGTAACTGCATGAAGTTGCTGCGGAGGGGGTGGAGGGGCGGGACCAAGCCGGGTGCGATTGACAGATACCTAACCATAGAGGCCCAGCCCCCACCGCCCCTCTTTGGCGTAACGGACCAATTAGAGCGCACCGGTGGAATTAAAGGTGCGTGGGGAGAGAGTTGGAGCGAGCTCCGTGCTGTGGCTGGCCGGTATAACTGTCGCAGGCTGCAGCGCATGTGAAACGCATTCAGCCGTCACGAAGGGGGAATGTTTCGGGTCTCCCGGGGGGGCACAAAGGTCAGGGATTAAACACCCCTCCAGGTCGGAGGCTACGCACAGCAATGAGAGGAACGCCTGGCTCGCAGTGCAACGTGCACTGGGGCTACGGGACGCTGAAGCGCTTTGATTTATTCATGAATAATAGCCCATAGCCGCCCCCCCCCCCCGCGTATTTGCACGGTATAACGATAAATCAGGGAAACGCACCCTGTGTGGAGCTCCGTAAATGGCTGGGGGAAATTATTTCTGCTGAAACTTTATTTGTGTTTTCAGTGAGGTTCACACTGGGCGCGTGTGCCATATTTGCTGAGAGGTTTATAGGTTTGCGCGGTATGTCGACATGTGGCCTACTTTCTTTAAAAAATAAAAAGGAAAAGAGGGCCCGGTTTCTCTGCTTCTCTGCTCTCTGCTCAGCTGAGTCAGTCTTTCTTAGAAGCGCTCTTCAGCGCGTCTTCCTTTGACCCTTTCGACCAGAGGCCTTTTCCGCCCTGTGGTTGTTTTTCTATGCAGAGTGAGGTGGGCCTGACATGCAAACATTTACAGTAGATACATAACTTGTCCTTGGGAGTAGTGATTTGCCCCACTTTCTAGAATCGAATCCTGGCCGTGGCAGGGGCGCCTCTGGGGGCGGGACATGCACAACTGGCCCGCATCAGCTTCGCCCTGGGAGGCACGGCTATACTGTACATTGAATATACTGTACATTTATATTGGGGGCACAGTTGACAGCTTGAGGGGGCCCATAGCCAGGCCGGTATTAGCCTAAAACCAACAAAAATGAAGATAACGTGTCCTTCATTACATTTAAGTGGTCGATTCAAATCTAGGGTACAGTGCTAAAGAACATAAGAATATCCTGCCTTCGGGCACTGTATTGTAAAGGTTTCACTGAAGGCTACCTTTTTATTATTCTACGTTCTAGCATCGGTGCATAGCTTTCCTGAACTGATTCATATGGCAGCTCCACGGATCAGCGACAGTCGTCACCAGAGGTATGAACTCGGAACTCGGAGAAGTTCACCGTCCCCGCCGTCCTTACGCAACGCTCTCAGGACAAAGGCGCGCGGATTGCGCCGTCACGCATGCCGTTACGTCACGAGACAGCAGTGCACATGTCTGTTGCCAAAACACAGTGTAGGAACCGCAAAGCAGCCGTTATCTCCATCTGTCCTCTATCGAGCCGCGCATTTTTTTAAAAAAGTGTGGTTCGGGACTGTTGCATAAGGAAACATTTCTGTAAAGAGGATTATTGCGGGTGTTACAAGGGATTACTCAACAGTGTGAGTCGGACACCGGTGCCCTGTAGCAATAGCAGGTTTATGATAACACATGAACGCAGTCCAAAGGCTTCGTTAATTGCCTTTTTTAATCTGGATTTCCCATGCATTAAAACAGCACTATAACAGCAGCTTGGGCTGAAGAGAAGGTTTTCAGCGCTACGAGTTGTTGAACGCGGACACAAAACATTCAGTTTGCTCACAACTTCTTGCCAGCTGGCCAGAGCGGTATCTGATTTAAATTTACCTGAGAGCGGTCCAATTGCAGCGCAGAGGCCTTCTTTCATGCTCGTGCTACCCCGCCAGCCCTTAACCCCTTGGTGATAAATACGTCATGCGGAGAAAGTGCATTTGATGTATCCGCTTGCTAAGCACTGTTCTGGGATCAGTTTTAGGGGGGGTTGGAAGCAAGGGAGCCGTTCAGCATGCCAGCTGTTTCCATTCTGCAACTTTCCCCCAGATCCAGGAGCACCTAATGACCTGGATATTAAATTATTAATAAGAGTAACAACGTCATCATGTTTGTAATGATTTGCAAGATACCCGGGATACATTCTTGGACCGTTTCCATATCCCATAAGAGAAAAAATAGGAGTTAAGAGCAATACGAGAGAGGTAGCCTATAGTATAACTCATAACATGGTCGAATGTCAAATCCCAAAATATATGAATATGTAATGTAAAATAACTAATCTATGGCAGGGATGTCAAACTCATTCCATCGAGGACCGAGCGTATGCAGTTTTCTGTTGCAACTAGTGCACTACACCAGATGGTTTCACTAATTAGCTCACTTCTTCAACCAAGGAGGGGAACTAATTGAAATGACATGCTGTAGTGCATTGGTTGCAACAGAAATCTGCATACGCTCGGCCCTTGATGGAATGAGTTTGACAAGGGGGCTTGACACCCCCTTATCTATGGTATGTGGAATAATTTATTTTTAAATATGTTAAGCCGTATATTTTTTAGATTTATGGCTTAATATCATATTTAAAAATAAATATTTTGTTGGCGCTCCATCAGTGAAAGAGGGCTCTGTCGGTGTGGGGATTCCATACTAACCGCTGCTCTTAATTATTTAATTAGTCGCATGCTTAATTATGTTTACTGAGATCTAATCTACGAGTGAACCAGCCTTGGCGTATAAAGTTAATTAGCTAATTGAGCCAGGGTAATTGGTAGAAACAGAAATCTACATACACACTGGACCTCCAGGAATGAAACTGCCCTCCCCTGTCCTAGAAAGAGGTTCTGGGATCCAGGTTAGCCACTCCTGAATTTTGGCCAATTGCGTGGATGTGTCTGGAGTGAGGAACAGGGAGCAAAGGAAGTTTTGTTTGCCACAGTGTGGGAACTCTCTGATTGCCCCTGATACAGGAAGAAATGAGCTATCCGGATGTGCCGCTTAATTTCCTGAAGGTCCGTTTTTTCCCCCTCTTCCTGTAAACGTGCAAAAGATGCGAAAAGAGACGAGACGCAAAGATTGCAGAGAAGCCTCGCCTTGAGTCCGCAACAACAAACCATCAAATGGAACCAAAACCAGTCGGGTGGTGAACACTGCCTTCAACAAGATATAGAATAAGAGTGATTTTATGATTCATGAGTTTGATTCATCTATTTGATTCATTTTTGAACCGCAATTATGAATTTATCAGTACAAGAGTGTTTGTTTGACAAGTAGACAAGTAGAAGGCTGGCAGTGTAATGTAATGGTTAGGGAACTGGGCTTGTAACTCAGAGGTTGCAGGTTCAATTCCCAGGTGGGGCATTGCTGTTGTACCCTTGAGCAAGGTACTTAACCTGAATTGCTTCAGTAAAAAATATCCAGCTGTATAAATTGATTGTATGTAAAGAAATGTAAACTGTGTAAGTCACTCTGGATAAGAGCATCTGCTAAATGCCTAAAAATGTCAAATGTAAATGTAGACATGCTTCCACAAACACCAGAAGTGAGAGAGCTGTTCACAGTGTGAGGGCGGAGGGGGGTGTCTTATCTCCCAAAGTTCCAAACTCTTTGAAATTAAATAAGAGTTACATGCAAATGTACAGATAAAAACATGAAATTTTGAGGCTAATATTAAATACAGGACCAATCTCACATGTTTTGTCAAATTCAATCTGTAATTTAACATGATATTGCCAATATTAAAATTATGTAATAATGATATAATTATTATCTGAGCCCCTCTGGGGTAGACACCCAATCGCCGCCTCCGATTGGGGATCCATAACCGCAAGTGCCTTTACTGTTACGCCACCTGGGGGTCGCGCCCACTCCTACACTCTTTGCACTTGCAGACTGAACTTTAAGAGACGCATGATTGATTGACGACTGATTTCTCTTATCAGACAACATAGACTTCTTCACGCTGTGCATGGGTCCTTTCCTATTTTAGTACATACACAGGGGTCCCCAGGACCGAGTTTGAGAACCCCTGGCCTAAAAGAGCTAGTATAAAAGATCAGAACAGAACAGAAGTTGTGGAGGCACAGAGATTTCCTTTATTGTCACCGACATCACCTTTACGCCTCACACCGTGCCTTTATTCCTTGCATTGTGCCTCAGTCAGCCCAGGCTACAGGCTCCAGGCTCCAGGCTCCAGGCTCAGTCTGTGCTGGTCCAACCACGGAGGTCTTTGCAGATTCCAAAGTTGGTGTTGATGATGGACCCCCCGATGGAGAGGTCCCCTTGGCACTTCAGTCCACTCTCACAGGTGCAGCGGTAGTAGGTCCCGTACAGGCTCTGTGGGCAAATGAGACAGGTCAGGTGAGGGAATCTCATCCAATCAGATGATCCCTACAGGATCTGTGGGCGATTGAGACAGGTCAGGTCCATGGACCTTGTCCAATCAGACGATCCCATACAGGGTCTGTGGGCGAATGAGACAGGTCAGGTCAGGGAACATTGTCCAATCACACGAACCTATACAGTTGCTCCCAATTGCTCTGTCATTGAAATCATTCAATTTTCTACAAATGGTTTACATTCAGCAATTAGGAGGACCCACTGATTTCAACTGCCAGTCTATAATTGAATCAATTAAAAGGTAACTTAGAGGAGTCATCTGTCATATATCACATTACAGAAAATGAGAGCAATAGTTGATTAATTCTGATTCTGAATCAGCTGACTGATTAAAAGTCCTGGGATGTGAATATGGGACATTTATTGTTCGCGGCATGCATAGCTATTTCTGGCATAATATGGATTTAAGAGAGTAAATCATTATTTAATAGAAATGAAAAGTGTCTGATTAAGAACAATTAACAGCTAGTTACAATTCAGAGTTTGCCATTATGGTTGGAACAAAAACCAGCATATAGAGTGGCTCCCCAGGACCGAGTTTGGGAACCACTGCTATCATGATTGTGTTCACTTAAGAGGCACTATGGAAATTAGTCACAAGGTGGTGCTGTTGACCATTGTCAGTCTGTTTTGCCATTGTGCTGCAAGGACTGCTTCTTCCATGGTATGCCATGAAAAATTTGACTCACAGTTATCTATCGGTAGAGGGTAGATGCTCCCCCTCCAGAGGACGGTATGCGATTCGAAATATGATTGGCCTGGTGTTGTTTTTTTATTTCACAGTGTGCGTGACTGAACCGTAACCCTAACCCTAATTCGAACCGTAACCCTACCCCTAACCCTAACCTCTAAACCTTACCAGAACCCGAACCGTCAGTTACGATGGTGAATTTCGCGCATATTGACGTCACGCGTACTTCGCATCTCTGTCGTCTGAAGGGGGAGCATCTAGCGTCTACCGTTATCCATCTGCGGTTAACATTGAGACACCAGGATAGAAAATGGACGAACCTAGAGTCACCCCTTTCATGACAGAAGATTGTTACAGCACAAATTTGGGAAAAACTAAAGAAATAAATCCAAAACTTCCCATTTTGTTCTAGACTAGAAAGACTCTGGAATTTGTTTAAATATGGTGTCGTTCCCTGATTGTACTGTGTCAGACATATCACCCCTCTCTCTCCTTGTGTGTAACCAGGAACACAAGGCTGCCCGCGCTACTAAAGTGGTATTTTTAACTGGCCTAATCTGATCCAGTTACAGCAGGGGAGCAGGAGCAAAAGTGGCACTGGAACCTGTCCACTCTGACAGCGTTTGCTCTGGCCTTGATCTCCCCTGCTGCTAATCTGCAGGGACGTGACCTTGCTGGAGCAGACGTGTGCAGTCTCACACAGGTGTGGCACATGCCCACCCCTCCCCCCCACACCCCACCCACCCACTTCCAACCTTCTCTTCTCCTCTGCACTAACAACCAGAGCCTCCCACACTGGCACTAGCAAACATCACTGCATGTGTGATTATACATTTATGTTTATACTTGAGCACATGTTCTTACACTGAGCAACTTCGACAGCTTACTTTGCATTTACACAGCTGGATACGTACAGAACCAGCTCAGGTTAAGTACCTTTGCTCAAGGGTACAACGGCAGTGCCCCACCTGGGAATGGAACTGCGTTACGGGCCCAGTTCTCTAAGCGCTGCGCTGGGCGGGCGTGCTGTGCCATACCTTCTTGGAGCACTCCTGGTTCTCGGCTGCCTGTGGGGCACAGCGGGCCAGGCTCACCCCTCTGGAGCGATGGCAGCAGGAGCTCTTGCACTGCATGCTGATGAAGCACAGCTCCCCATTGTCCTGCAGTGACACCAGGGACACGGAGCGGTCAGACTCACACACAAACACACCTCACGCACAGGCACGCACACGCACACAAGCACGCACGCACACACACACACACACACACGCACGCACGCACGCACACACACACACACACAATAAGAGCATCTTCACTGCCTGAACACACACACACACACACACAATTACACCTCTCACACACCAGGGACATGGAGCGGTCAGACTCACACACAAACACACCTCACACACGCACATGCACGCACACACGCAAGCACGCACGCACACACACACACACACACACACACACACAAAAAGTATCTTCACTGCCTGAACACACACATACACACACACACACAATTACACCTCTCACACACCAGGGACACAGAGCGGTCAGACACTTTTCCCAATGGACTGAAATGAAGTGGACCTGCCCCCCTACCCTGTACCCCTGTACCCCATAAAGTCAGTGCATAGGGATGAAACGGACATGGCACAACAGCTGCAGCTGCTGACCTCAGGTCCAAGCTACTCCAGGAAAAGGGACAGATGTGATTTGTTCAGAGACAGAGTGCTCCAGTGGTTTGTGACACTTCCATTGTCAAAAATATCACTGGAATAACATTTTTTAAATGAATGTTTGTAACAGTGTTTCCACATATACAGCACCAACATTTTCTTTTCTCCCTCTTTTCTTTTTTGCACTTTTTATTTGGCCACTCAAAATTATTGTCGTGTAAAAGTACAATATGTTCCTCATATGCAACATTCAGCCTCTTTACTGCTTTTGGAAGCGTTCTTCCTTTATTATTGCGTGCGAGTTATGAGAGTTCTCCACATATATATATATATATATTTTTTTTTTTTTTTAATCACTAACAAATATTTTGATTCCTTGATTGACTTGAAAACCTCAGTCACAGTATGTAATAACTGTATGTCATGACAGTATGTCAGCTAAACTGTTCTTGACTACGGTTAACACTTTGTTGTACGTCGCTCTGGATAAGAGCTTCTGTCAAATGCCTGTAATGTAATGTAATGTAATGTAATGTAATGTAATGTCATATATTTGTTTTCTGATGATTGTGTCTCTGCTCTTTGAGCCCTTAGTGTCGGGTTATTCTCATGCAGGAGCGGCTCCCAGAAGCTCGTGGGGAGTGGACACTCACCAGGTTGATGATCAGGCCCTTGTCCTGCGGTGGAGCAGCCAGGGCCACGGCCAGCACACTCAGAGCGATCACCAGCAGCCTCATCATGCCGTTCTCTGCTACGTTCTCTGGCCACAGGGGGCAGGGCTCCCTCATATACAGTCACACGCACCCCTCCCACCCCAGCCCTCCCCTCGACTGCACCTGGTCCGTTCACAGTGAAGTAAAAACAAGATAAGAACAGTGTAACTGGGCGAGGGGTGGTGATTCAGTCCAGCACTACTTCTGTTTGTTTTCCAGACACATACTTATGTAATACAATTGGCATTACATTTGATCCATTTTCACAGCCAAATGTTTACTGAAGTCATTGGTGTTCAGAGCCTTGCTCAAGGGCACGTTGGCAGCATCGCACCCAGGATTCAAACCTATAACCTTCTGGAGACATGGCGTTGCTCCTTGATATTCATTTTTATGCCTTTTTCGCCATGTCACTCCTTGATATTCATTTTTAAACTCCCACAGTTCCCAGATTAATTTAGTATATGGTGTGTGTGCCCTGTGATATTACTACGCCACCACAGTCTATTACAATGGTTTTCTCAATCTGCTCATAGAGGTCTCCTTCTTCAAAGCCATATTGAGTTGAATTGGAAGAAAGTACCATTGTGAAGTGATTGTTTCAATGCACTAATAAATTGCTAGTTGGTATTTAATTGGTTTGAAGGACTATCCTGAGACAGTGTGCAGATGAAGAATATTAACTTGGGCCAGTTCATAAATTAATTGTCACGGTTGTTCCCCAGATTCGCCACCAGATGGCGGTGTTGCGCCTTCCCTTTGGAATGTGCACAGGTGAAACGAGGGTTCAATTATCTCATCCCTATAAATACTCGCACCTGACTTCTGATCGGGGCGAAATCGTAAGCCATCTTTACGATTTGTAGCCGGTAAGGTAGAATGTCTTTTTCAAGACGTTCACAAAGACTTCCTTTAGAAAATGACCATCTCCATTCAATCCCTTTTTAAAACGAAAGAACTTATTTAGTTGTACCTTTTGTGGAAACCATTCTCTCTAATGGGGTTTTTGTTTGGTTTTCGTTTGTCAGTCTGTTCGACTGCTTTGAGGTTACTAACTTGTTCTTTTGGCTCTCCTAGCCGTTTACGTTTTTGGGGAGAAACTCTGTGTCCACCAAATAACTTATTTAGTTTACCTTCATTAGGACCCTTGCTCATTACGAGAGCTTTTAGTGGGGTTTCTGTGTTTTCAGTCAGCTTGACTGTTCGGGTTACTAACTGGTTCTTTTGGCTAACTGCCTTTCTTGTTTTGGACAATCAGAGTTTTGGTTTAAGGTCGTTTCATAACCTTTTGTTCCTACATTAGAAACTTCGCTCGTGGTTAGGAGCGTTTTATACGTTTCTTTTGTTCAGTCGTCGAGGCTGTTTACGGGTTCAATTTCATAACCTTTTGTTCCTACATTTGAAACTTCGCTCGTGGTTAGGAGCGTTTTATACGTTTCTTTTGTTCAGTCGTCGAGGCTGTTTACGGGTTCAATTTCATAACCTTTTGTTCCTACATTTGAAACTTCGCTCGTGGTTAGGAGCGTTTTATACGTTTCTTTTGTTCAGTCGTCGAGGCTGTTTACGGGTTCAATTTCATAACCTTTTGTTCCTACATTTGAAACTTCGCTCGTGGTTAGGAGCGTTTTATAAGCTTCTTTTGTTCAGTCGTCGAGGCTGTTTACGGGTTCAATTTCATAACCTTTTGTTCCTACATTTGAAACTTCGCTCGTGGTTAGGAGCGTTTTATAAGTTTCTTTTGTTCAGTCATCGAGGCTGTTTACGGGTTCAATTTCATAACCTTTTGTTCCTACATTTGAAACTTCGCTCGTGGTTAGGAGCGTTTTATACGTTTCTTTTGTTCAGTCGTTGAGGCTGTTTACGGGTTCAATTTCATAACCATTTTCATTGTACCTACATTAGAAACTTTGCTCGTGGTTAGGAGTGTTTTCGTAGTTTCTTTTGTTCAGTCTGAGAGGCTGTTTACAGGTTACAATATGGTTCTGGTGGCTCTCCTAGCTCCCTGCGTTTTCACACGCTCAGAACTTTTCATAACCATTTACTTTGTTCCTACATTAGAAACTTTTGCTCGTGGTTAGGAGCGTTTCGTTAAGTTTCTTTTATTCTGTCGCTTAGACTGGTTACAAGTTCTATGTGGTTCTGGTGGCTCTCCTAGCTCCTCCGCGTTTCCGGACGCTCAGATCTCTTGGTATAGGTTTTACTCTGTGGTTCTGTCGGTCCCCCTTAACCGTTTCGAGTTTTTGCGGACGTCAGATGTGGGTCAAGTTGTGCCCTGCTGTCTGCCGATCCCCCTAACTGTTTCAAGTTTTTGCAGATGTCAGATGTGGGTCAAGTTGTGCCCTGCTGTCTGCCGATCCCCCCTAACTGTTTCAAGTTTTTGCGGATGTCAGATGTGGGTCAAGTTGTGCCCTGCTGTTCTGCCAGTCCCCCCTAACCGTTTCGAGTTTTCGGACGTTCAGAACTTGTGGGTCAGGTCTTACCATGTTATTCTGTGGGCTCTCCAAGCTCTTCCGCGTTCTCGGACGCTCAGAACTTTTGGTTATGTCCGGTCATAATAAATTATTTACTTGTCACTTACTAATAAAAACCTTTGCTCGCTACTAAGCGCTTTTTATTTGGTTTTTGTTTGTTCAGTCGTTTAGACTGTTTTCGGGTGACAACCTTGTTCTGTTGGCTCTCCTAGCCTTTCACGTTTTCGGAAGTTCAGAATTATTGGTTCAGGTATTTACATAATACTTATTTAAATTGTACCTTCATTTGAAACCTTGCTCGTTTGTTATGGGCTTTTGTTGGGTTTCGTTTGTTCAGTCACTTCGACTGTTTCAGGTTGCAATGTGGTTCTGTGGCTCTTCTAGCTTTTCGCGTTTTTGGACGCTCAGAACCTTTTGGTGTTATGTAAACAAAGGAACATGTGTATTGTACCTACTTTAAGAACCCTTCTCGCTATTAAGCGCTTTTCGTTCGGGTTCCTGTTGTTCAGTCTGTTAGACTGTTTCCGGGTTACACCATGTTCTCTCGGCTCTCCTAGCCTTTATTGTTTTGGGAAAGTCGTGTCTTAATTTACGAACTTATTTAGTTTGTTCCTATTAAAAAGAACCTTGCCCGCTGGTCGGTGCTTTGACTCAGGTTGTTTTTGTTCAGTTCGGTTCGACTGGCTCAGGTTACAATCTGGTTCGTTTGGCTATCATAGCCTTTGTGTTTACAGACACTTGGACTAACCACCTGTTGGGTGTGATTTGCCGTTCCTCCCTGGTTATTATCTTCCCTATTTCTCTGTTTTGCAGAGCTAGTGGTTAGACTGGTTCAGTCTAACTTTTTGATCCCCTAGGGTTTCTGCGAGTGGCGCCTATCACCACCAACCCTTACATTAATAATGTATCTCCTCCCTCTAGTTCTCTTGGGTAGCCTATGTGCTGTTTGATGTTACCTCATTACCTGGTAGTATTACCATTATTTATTTATATATTATTTAACACGTCTTGATGGCAGAGATACCATTCCTTGCACATTGAAATGATTGTGACGGTAATGCTGTAACAGAGTGGATACCGTTGTTCAGCTGTTTTTTAAAATATCTTGTTCTTACTGTCCAGGAGTACCACAATAGTGCACTGCACTTTATGTTTCTGTCATAGATATACATATTTCAGTTGAACTAAGCTGAATCGTGCTTTTAAAATTGACAAATTAATCGAAATGGCAATATCTGCTGGTTCGGTACAGATACATTTGTAGTGGGGGCGGTGTACTCGTGACAGCTTTAACTTTATCTCTGTTTATGAACGCTCGCTCAGTCAATAGTGCGCCGCCCACTTGCGTATAGCACTGTAGTGTGTAGCAAATTTACGTCTCCCGCCCTTCCCGAAAGAGCCGCGTCAAAGACACGTCATCAGTCCCGAGACGACACTGTCCGTGGTGCTGAATTATTGACGGTCAATCTGGTCATTGATTTCGTGGCGCGAGCGAGTCTGTGGCGCGAGCGAAACAGGGCAGTGTGAGCTTGGCGCAATCAACAGATGGACGGCAAGTCTTAGAGCAGATCAGCGCGCGCTGCCTCTCATCCCCCTAACGCCATGTGTAAGTAATGAACGTATATATATTTTAAAAGATGTTACAACATATTGAGGAGTAGACTGATACATTTGAAGACAAGAGACAGAAATACGGCTGTGGCGCGAGGCACATCACTGTGGCACAGAGTGAAAAGGAGCTCCAGTTTCTCCGAGACTATCCAAACGGGGCGGCTCTCGCGCAACAGTTCGACTCTGACAGACTGGATCTGAACTTGTGGACTTCACGTCGATGTAAAACGGAAGACAGACACTCACCTCTATTCCTTTGTTTTGGTGTCCGCTCCTTTTTTGTTGATCCTAATATCCCCGTCTTTGATAGTTCTCGTCCAGTCATCTGAACTTTAGCACCTCCATAAATATGGAAAAAGTGGAAAAAAACAAGGACAAAATGCTTCCTGCCCAGGAGGCAGCCAAAATCTACCACACCAACTATGTGCGGAACGCGAGAGCGATCGGCATGCTGTGGGCGATATTCACGATCTGCTTCGCGATCATCTGCTTGGTGGTCTTCATACAGCCCTACTGGATCGGCGACAGCGTCAACACCCCCCAAGCCGGGTACTTCGGCCTCTTCCACTACTGCATCGGCAACGCGCTCACCTCCGAGCTGATCTGTAAGGGCAGTGTTTTTGACTTCGCCTCTATCCCGTCGGGCGCCTTCAGAACTGCCATGTTCATGGTAGCCACGTCCACGTTGCTGGTCGTCGGGAGCATCATCTGCTTCAGCCTCTTCATGTTCTGTAACACCGGCAGCGTCTACAAGATATGCGCGTGGATGCAACTTGCAGCTGGTAAGTCAGGATCAGAGTCGAGGTACATATTTGAACACACGCTGTCACACAACATAGCTGTGATGTTGTTTGTTGTGTCACTCTATGCGTCTTGGTTTCAGGGGCTTCCCAAAGTACGATAGAGTGCAAAGAATTGCAAGTTGACATCTATTTGACACACACACACACACCTCTCACACACACGCACGCACGCACGCATGCACACACACACACACACTCATGGTTGTTCCCCTGACTTACCACCAGAGGGCGGTGCTGCGCCTTTCTCCTGGTGGGAGGGGCAGATTAAATCAATAACCAATTTCCTCCCTATTTAAACCCCAGCTGGTTTTCGGATCTTGGCGAAATCGTAAGCCATTGTTACGATTTAGCCGGTAAGGTATGTAGCGTCTTTTTAAAGATACTACTCTAAGAACTTACTTTAGGAACTTAGAATCTCCTTAGCAAATGTAGGACTTCTTTATGAAACCTTATTTAGGAAACCTTTCTACCTTTAGGTATTCAGTTGGTTTCTGTCAAACAGTCTAACAAGACTGTGTTTTGGGTTTTCATTTTCGTTCTTTTTGGCTCTACTAGCCTTTTCTCATTTGGTTCGGACACACGGCTGTCCTTGGTTTTGTTATTCGTTTTCCCTTTGCCATTGGGTATACCGGTGGTGAGAATTTGCCACCGCGTGTTTTTGTTTACTTATTTTCTTTTATAAGGTATTTTGGTTATCGGGTGCGTTTCGCTACCCTTACCTTATTAGCTCTATGGAGCTCTCTTCTGTTCGTTTGTTTTCTCAAAAGAAATATTATAAGGTATTTTGTTTACCGGGTGTTTTGCTACTCTCACCTTATTTACTCTGCGGAGTTCTTTATTTCTTTTGTTTGTGTCTGTGTGACACTTGACCACCCGTTGGGTGATATTTTCCGTTCCTTCCCTTTTGTTCGTCTCTTCCCTAATTCTCTGTTGATCAGAGTTTGTGGTTAGACTGTAGGTCTCTACAGTTTAACTTATTGATCCCCCGGGGCACTGCGAGTGACGCCTATCACCGTCAACCCTTACACACACACACTTCTCACACACACGCACACACGCAAGCACGCATGCACACACACACACCTCTCACACACACGCACACACGCACGCACGCACACACACAATAAGAGCATCTTTACTGCCTGAACACACACACACACACACACAATTACACCTCTCACACACCACGGACACAGAGCGGTCGGACTCACACACAAACACACCTCACACACAGGCACGCACGCACGCACGCACGCACACACACACCTCTCACACACACGCACACACGCAAGCATGCACGCACACACACACACGCACACACACACACACACACACAATAAGAGCATCTTCACTGCCTGAACACACACACACACACACACACACACACAATTACACCTCTCACACACCAGGTACACAGAGCGGTCAGACACTTTTCCCAACGGACTGAACTGAAGTGGACCTGCCCCCCTACCCTGTACCCCTGTACCCCATAAAGTGAGTGCATAGGGATGAAATGGACATGGCACAACAGCTGCAGCTGCTGACCTCAGGTCCAAGCTACTCCAGGAAAAGGGACAGATGTGATTTGTTCAGAGACAGAGTGCTCCAGTGGTTTGTGACACTTCCATTGTCAAAAATATCACTTGAATAACATTTTTTTAATTAATGTTTTTTCCCTCTTTTCTTTTTTGCACTTTTTATTTGGCCACTCAAAATTATTGTCGTGTAAAAGTACAATATGTTCCTCATATGCAACATTCAGCCTCTTTACTGCTTTTGGAAGCGTTCTTCCTTTATTATTGTTATGAGAGTTCTCCACACATATATATATATATATATATTTTAAATCACTAACAAATATTTTGATTCCTTGATTGACTTGAAAACCTCAGTCACAGTATGTAATATATTTGTTTTCTGGTGATTGTGTCTCTGCTCTTTGAGCCCTTGTGTTGGGTTATTCTCACGGAGGAAAGGCAGACAGAGCCCAGAAGCTCGTGGGGAGTGGACACTCACCAGGTTGATGATCAGGCCCTTGTCCTGCGGTGGAGCAGCCAGGGCCACGGCCAGCACACTCAGAGCGATCACCAGCAGCCTCATCATGCCGTTCTCTGCTACGTTCTCTGGCCACAGGGGGCAGGGCTCCCTCATATACAGTCACACACACACCCCTCCCACCCCAGCCCTCCCCTCGACTGCACCTGGTCCGTTCACAGTGAAGTAAAAACAAGATAAGAACAGTGTAACTGGGCGAGGGGTGGTGATTCAGTCCAGCGCTACTTCTGTTTGTTTTCCAGACACATACTTATGTAATACAATTGGCATTACATTTTATCCATTTTCACAGCCAAATGATTACTGAAGTCATTGGTGTTCAGAGCCTTGCTCAAGGGCACGTTGGCAGCATCGCACCCAGGATTCAAACCTATAACCTTCTGGAGACATGGCGTTGCTCCTTTATGCCTTTTTCGCCATGTCACTCCTTGATATTCATTTTTAAACTCGTTCCCAGATTAATTTAGTATAAGTGTACTACTACGCCACCACAATCTATTACAATGGTTTTCTCAATGTGCTCATAGAGGTCTCCTTCTTTAAAGCCATATTGAGTTGAATTGGAAGAAAGTACCATTGTGAAGTGATTGTTTCAATGCACTAATAAATTGCTAGTTGGTATTTAATTGGTTTGAAGGACTATCCTGAGACAGTGTGCAGATGAAAAATATTAACTTGGGCCAGTTCATAAATTAATAATGTATCTCCTCCCTCTAGTTCTCTTGGGTAGCCTATGTGCTGTTTGATGTTACCTCATTACCTGGTAGTATTACCATTATTTATTTATATATTATTTAACATGTCTTGATGGCAGAGATACCACTCCTTGCACATTGAAATGATTGTGACGGTAATGCTGTAAAAGAGTGGATACCGTTGTTAAGCTTTTTTTTAATTTTTATATCTTGTTCTTACTGTCCAGGAGTGCCACAATAGTGCACTGCACTTTATGTTTCTGTCATAGATATACATATTTCAGTTGAACTAAACTGAATCGTGCTTTTCAGATTGACAAATTAATCGAAATGGCAATATCTGCTGGTTCGGTACAGATACATTTGTAGTGGGGGCGGTGTACTTGTGACAGCTTTAACTTTATCTCTGTTTATGAACGCTCGCTCAGTCAATAGTGCGCCGCCCACTTGCGTATAGCACTGTAGTGTGTAGCAAATTTACGTCTCCCCGCCCTTCCCGAAAGAGCCCGCAACAAAGACACGTCATCAGTCCCGAGACGACACTGTCCGTGGTGCTGAATTATTGACGGTCAATCTGGTCATTGATTTCGTGGCGCGAGCGAGTCTGTGGCGCGAGCGAAACAGGGCAGTGTGAGCTTGGCGCAATCAACAGATGGACGGCAAGTCTTAGAGCGGATCAGCGCGCGCTGCCTCTCATCCCCCCAACGCCATGTGTAAGTAATGAACGTATATATATTTTAAAATATGTTACAACATATTGAGGAGTAGACTGATCAATTTGAAGACAGAGACAGAAATACGGCTGTGGCGGGAGACACATCACTGTGGCACAGAGTGAAAAGGAGCTCCAGTTTCTCCGAGACTATCCAAACGGGGCGGCTCTCGCGCAACAGTTCGACTCTGACAGACTGGATCTGAACTTGTGGACTTCACGTCGATGTAAAACGGAAGACAGACACTCACCTCTATTCCTTTGTTTTGGTGTCCGCTCCTTTTTTGTTGATCCTAATATCCCCGTCTTTGATAGTTCTCGTCCAGTCATCTGAACTTTAGCACCTCCATAAATATGGAAAAAGTGGAAAAAAACAAGGACAAAATGCTTCCTGCCCAGGAGGCAGCCAAAATCTACCACACCAACTATGTGCGGAACGCGAGAGCGATCGGCATGCTGTGGGCGATATTCACGATCTGCTTCGCGATCATCTGCTTGGTGGTCTTCATACAGCCCTACTGGATCGGCGACAGCGTCAACACCCCCTGCCGGGTACTTCGGCCTCTTCCACTACTGCATCGGCAACGCGCTCACCTCCGAGCTGATCTGTAAGGGCAGTGTTTTTGACTTCGCCTCTATCCCGTCGGGCGCCTTCAGAACTGCCATGTTCATGGTAGCCACGTCCACGTTGCTGGTCGTCGGGAGCATCATCTGCTTCAGCCTCTTCATGTTCTGTAACACCGGCAGCGTCTACAAGATATGCGCGTGGATGCAACTTGCAGCTGGTAAGTCAGGATCAGAGTCGAGGTACATATTTGAACACACGCTGTCACACAACATAGCTGTGATGTTGTTTGTTGTGTCACTCTATGCGTCTTGGTTTCAGGGGCTTCCCAAAGTACGATAGAGTGCAAAGAATTGCAAGTTGACATCTATTTGACACACACACACACACCTCTCACACACACGCACGCACGCACGCATGCACACACACACACACACTCATGGTTGTTCCCCTGACTTACCACCAGAGGGCGGTGCTGCGCCTTTCTCCTGGTGGGAGGGGCAGATTAAATCAATAACCAATTTCCTCCCTATTTAAACCCCAGCTGGTTTTCGGATCTTGGCGAAATCGTAAGCCATTGTTACGATTTAGCCGGTAAGGTATGTAGCGTCTTTTTAAAGATACTACTCTAAGAACTTACTTTAGGAACTTAGAATCTCCTTAGCAAATGTAGGACTTCTTTATGAAACCTTATTTAGGAAACCTTTCGACCTTTAGGTATTCAGTTGGTTTCTGTCAAACAGTCTAACAAGACTGTGTTTTGGGTTTTCATTTTCGTTCTTTTTGGCTCTACTAGCCTTTTCTCATTTGGTTGTATATATTTTAAATCACTAACAAATATTTTGATTCCTTGATTGACTTGAAAACCTCAGTCACAGTATGTAATATATTTGTTTTCTGGTGATTGTGTCTCTGCTCTTTGAGCCCTTAGTGTCGGGTTATTCTCACGGAGGAAAGGCAGACAGAGCGGCTCCCCAGAAGCTCGTGGGGAGTGGACACTCACCAGGTTGATGATCAGGCCCTTGTCCTGCGGTGGAGCAGCCAGGGCCACGGCCAGCACACTCAGAGCGATCACCAGCAGCCTCATCATGCCGTTCTCTGCTACGTTCTCTGGCCACAGGGGCAGGGCTCCCTCATATACAGTCACACGCACCCCTCCCACCCCAGCCCTCCCCTCGACTGCACCTGGTCCGTTCACAGTGAAGTAAAAACAAGATAAGAACAGTGTAACTGGGCGAGGGGTGGTGATTCAGTCCAGCGCTACTTCTGTTTGTTTTCCAGACACATACTTATGTAATACAATTGGCATTACATTTGATCCATTTTCACAGCCAAATGTTTACTGAAGTCATTGGTGTTCAGAGCCTTGCTCAAGGGCACGTTGGCAGCATCGCACCCAGGATTCAAACCTATAACCTTCTGGAGACATGGCGTTGCTCCTTTATGCCTTTTTCGCCATGTCACTCCTTGATATTCATTTTTAAACTCGTACCCAGATTAATTTAGTATAAGTGTACTACTACGCCACCACAATCTATTACAATGGTTTTCTCAATCTGCTCATAGAGGTCTCCTTCTTCAAAGCCATATTGAGTTGAATTGGAAGAAAGTACCATTGTGAAGTGATTGTTTCAATGCACTAATAAATTGCTAGTTGGTATTTAATTGGTTTGAAGGACTATCCTGAGACAGTGTGCAGATGAAAAATATTAACTTGGGCCAGTTCATAAATTAATAATGTATCTCCTCCCTCTAGTTCTCTTGGGTAGCCTATGTGCTGTTTGATGTTACCTCATTACCTGGTAGTATTACCATTATTTATTTATATATTATTGAACACGTCTTGATGGCAGAGATACCACTCCTTGCACATTGAAATGATTGTGACGGTAATGCTGTAACAGAGTGGATACCGTTGTTCAGCTGTTTTTTTAAATATCTTGTTCTTACTGTCTTACTGCCACAATAGTGCACTGCACTTTATGTTTCTGTCATAGATATACATATTTCAGTTGAACTAAACTGAATCGTGCTTTTCAGATTGACAAATTAATCGAAATGGCAATATCTGCTGGTTCGGTACAGATACATTTGTAGTGGGGGCGGTGTACTCGTGACAGCTTTAACTTTATCTCTGTTTATGAACGCTCGCTCAGTCAATAGTGCGCCGCCCACTTGCGTATAGCACTGTAGTGTGTAGCAAATTTACGTCTCCCCGCCCTTCCCGAAAGAGCCCGCGTCAAAGACACGTCATCAGTCCCGAGACGACACTGTCCGTGGTGCTGAATTATTGACGGTCAATCTGGTCATTGATTTCGTGGCGCGAGCGAGTCTGTGGCGCGAGCGAAACAGGGCAGTGTGAGCTTGGCGCAATCAACAGATGGACGGCAAGTCTTAGAGCAGATCAGCGCGCGCTGCCTCTCATCCCCCTAACGCCATGTGTAAGTAATGAACGTATATATATTTTAAAAGATGTTACAACATATTGAGGAGTAGACTGATACATTTGAAGACAAGAGACAGAAATACGGCTGTGGCGCGAGGCACATCACTGTGGCACAGAGTGAAAAGGAGCTCCAGTTTCTCCGAGACTATCCAAACGGGCGGCTCTCGCGCAACAGTTCGACTCTGACAGACTGGATCTGAACTTGTGGACTTCACGTCGATGTAAAACGGAAGACAGACACTCACCTCTATTCCTTTGTTTTGGTGTCCGCTCCTTTTTGTTGATCCTAATATCCCCGTCTTTGATAGTTCTCGTCCAGTCATCTGAACTTTAGCACCTCCATAAATATGGAAAAAGTGGAAAAAAACAAGGACAAAATGCTTCCTGCCCAGGAGGCAGCCAAAATCTACCACACCAACTATGTGCGGAACGCGAGAGCGATCGGCATGCTGTGGGCGATATTCACGATCTGCTTCGCGATCATCTGCTTGGTGGTCTTCATACAGCCCTACTGGATCGGCGACAGCGTCAACACCCCCCAAGCCGGGTACTTCGGCCTCTTCCACTACTGCATCGGCAACGCGCTCACCTCCGAGCTGATCTGTAAGGGCAGTGTTTTTGACTTCGCCTCTATCCCGTCGGGCGCCTTCAGAACTGCCATGTTCATGGTAGCCACGTCCACGTTGCTGGTCGTCGGGAGCATCATCTGCTTCAGCCTCTTCATGTTCTGTAACACCGGCAGCGTCTACAAGATATGCGCGTGGATGCAACTTGCAGCTGGTAAGTCAGGATCAGAGTCGAGGTACATATTTGAACACACGCTGTCACACAACATAGCTGTGATGTTGTTTGTTGTGTCACTCTATGCGTCTTGGTTTCAGGGGCTTCCCAAAGTACGATAGAGTGCAAAGAATTGCAAGTTGACATCTATTTGACACACACACCTCTCACACACACGCACGCACGCACACATGCACACACACACACACACTCATGGTTGTTCCCCTGACTTACCACCAGAGGGCGGTGCTGCGCCTTTCTCCTGGTGGGAGGGGCAGATTAAATCAATAACCAATTTCCTCCCTATTTAAACCCCAGCTGGTTTTCGGATCTTGGCGAAATCGTAAGCCATTGTTACGATTTAGCCGGTAAGGTATGTAGCGTCTTTTTAAAGATACTACTCTAAGAACTTACTTTAGGAACTTAGAATCTCCTTAGCAAATGTAGGACTTCTTTATGAAACCTTATTTAGGAAACCTTTCTACCTTTAGGTATTCAGTTGGTTTCTGTCAAACAGTCTAACAAGACTGTGTTTTGGGTTTTCATTTTCGTTCTTTTTGGCTCTACTAGCCTTTTCTCATTTGGTTCGGACACACGGCTGTCCTTGGTTTTGTTATTCGTTTTCCCTTTGCCATTGGGTATACCGGTGGTGAGAATTTGCCACCGCGTGTTTTTGTTTACTTATTTTCTTTTATAAGGTATTTTGGTTATCGGGTGCGTTTCGCTACCCTTACCTTATTAGCTCTGCGGAGCTCTCTTCTGTTCGTTTGTTTTCTCAAAAGAAATATTATATACACACATATACATATACACACATATAAACACAACACACGGGAAGCCAAGATTCAGCTTCCTCCTCGTTTTAGCGGCGAGTCTGGAAAGTGTAGGGGTTTTTTAGCACAATGTCAGATTGTGTTTCAGACACAACCCTCTAGATATGGCTCAGAGGAGTCGCGAGTAGCACTCGTTTTATCTCTATTGACGGGTGATGCCTCGGAGTGGGGGTGCCACTAATACGTTCCCAAGCCCCTGTATTGACAGATTCTCTGGGTTTTATGGAAAGAATGGAGTTGGTTTTTGACCATGAACTTCACGACCGAGAGTCTGCTACGAGGTTGACGCGCATGCGCCAAGGTAACCAAAGTGTTGCCGAATTTCTTTCCGAACTCTGGCGGGGGTTACCGATTGGGCCGAGAGCCCTATCATGACGTTGTTTTCTAACGCTCTATCCGATCCGGTGAGAGACGCTCTGACAGCTATTGGTATTCCGGACTCATTTGATGAGTTAGTGACCACTGCTATACGGATCGATAACCGTATTAGAGAGCGTGAGCATGAGAAACAGGATATAAAGCACCTGGTTTCGATAGAAGGGTTTTCGCCTCCATATTCTAAGGTTTTGGGTAAGTCAGACGAACCCATGGAGGTAGACAGTACTAGCCTTCGGTACCAGGCCGGAGAGGATGCTCGTATGAGCTGGTGTCGGTACTGCCGACGGAATGGTCACACCAGGGAGAGTTGTCCTAAACTTAAAAGGAAGCGACTGGTCTCGCCGGCAGGTCGGAGTCCGGTAGCGAAACATCCGTCATCAGTCGTCCGAACTTTTATTCCGGTGGAGCTATCCTGGAAAGAACAAAACATAAAAATAAACGCCTTTCTCGATTCCGGGGCGGTAGATTGTTTTGTGGATTCCGAATGGGCCAGAAGAGTTAATTTGCTGGTTCGGGTCCTTTCGCAGCCTTGTGGTGTCGCAGCTCTTGACGGTCGCCCTCTTGGTTCCGGTAGCATTAAGGAGTCGACCGAGACTGTGGTTATGCGTATCGCTTACGGGGAACACACCGAACGAATAAAGTTCTTTTTGGTCGATTCCCCCACGCATCCATTAGTTCTGGGACACTCCTGGTTGATTAGACATAAACCACAGGTTAACTGGGGCAGTAACAGTAACACAATTTTACAATGGGGGGCTCAGTGCTCACGTGGTTGCTTACCTCCCATCCCGTCGTCGTCCGGTCTCGGTTGGTCGAATAACAGTGAGACGGACGAATCATTGTGTTTTTCGCCTAATCATGTCCCGTCCTCCGTGCATTTCAATGAGACGGAGAGAGAACTCGAATGGGATTCGCAGTGTGACGGGGAAGTCCCGCTTGAGGAGTCCACTGGGAAGGGGTTCGCCAACCGTCATCGACGGGCTGCTCCATCGTATCGGGTGGGGCAACGGGTGTGGCTTTCGACACAGGGTTTGCCGTTACGGGTAGATTTCGAAACCCGCGCCACGCTTTATTGGACCGTTTAAAATCAGTCAAAAGATTAACCCCGTCACCGTTAAACACAGCTCCCACAATCCATGCGGATTCATCCCACGTTCCACGTGTCCCGCATCAAACCGCTACTCATTAGCGACCTGGCGTCTCCCAAGGTTCCGCAGCCGCCGCCTCGTATCATTGGGGGTCGTTCCGCTTACAGGGTGCGGAGTATTTTGGCCTCGCGGCAAGTAGGCAGGGGTACTCAGTTCCTTGTGGACTGGGAGGGTTACGGCCCTGAGGAGCGCAGTTGGGTCTCGTCCCGGCACATCTTGGATCCATCCTTGATCCAGGATTTCCACCGGCGTGGGTCTGAAGGGTCGTCAGGAGTCGTCCCTTAAGGGGGGGGGTCCTGTCATGGTTGTTCCCCTGACTTACCACCAGAGGGCGGTGCTGCGCCTTTCTCCTGGTGGGAGGGGCAGATTAAATCAATAACCAATTTCCTCCCTATTTAAACCCCAGCTGGTTTTCGGATCTTGGCGAAATCGTAAGCCATTGTTACGATTTAGCCGGTAAGGTATGTAGCGTCTTTTTAAAGATACTACTCTAAGAACTTACTTTAGGAACTTAGAATCTCCTTAGCAAATGTAGGACTTCTTTATGAAACCTTATTTAGGAAACCTTTCTACCTTTAGGTATTCAGTTGGTTTCTGTCAAACAGTCTAACAAGACTGTGTTTTGGGTTTTCATTTTCGTTCTTTTTGGCTCTACTAGCCTTTTCTCATTTGGTTCGGACACGCGGCTGTCCTTGGTTTTGTTATTCGTTTTCCCTTTGCCATTGGGTATACCGGTGGTGAGAATTTGCCACCGCGTGTTTTTGTTTACTTATTTTCTTTTATAAGGTATTTTGGTTATCGGGTGCGTTTCGCTACCCTTACCTTATTAGCTCTGCGGAGCTCTCTTCTGTTCGTTTGTTTTCTCAAAAGAAATATTATAAGGTATTTTGTTTACCGGGTGTTTTGCTACTCTCACCTTATTTACTCTGCGGAGTTCTTTATTTCTTTTGTTTGTGTCTGTGTGACACTTGACCACCCGTTGGGTGATATTTTCCGTTCCTTCCCTTTTGTTCGTCTCTTCCCTAATTCTCTGTTGATCAGAGTTTGTGGTTAGACTGTAGGTCTCTACAGTTTAACTTATTGATCCCCCGGGGCACTGCGAGTGACGCCTATCACCGTCAACCCTCACACACACACACTTCTCACACACACGCACACACGCAAGCACGCATGCACACACACACACCTCTCACACACACGCACACACGCACGCACGCACACACACAATAAGAGCATCTTTACTGCCTGAACACACACACACACACACACACACACACAATTACACCTCTCACACACCACGGACACAGAGCGGTCGGACTCACACACAAACACACCTCACACACAGGCACGCACGCACGCACGCACACACGCAAGCATGCACGCACACACACACACACACACACACACACACAATAAGAGCATCTTCACTGCCTGAACACACACACACACACATACACATTTTCACTGCCTGAACACACACACACACACACACACACACACACAATTACACCTCTCACACACCAGGTACACAGAGCGGTCAGACACTTTTCCCAACGGACTGAACTGAAGTGGACCTGCCCCCCTACCCTGTACCCCTGTACCCCATAAAGTGAGTGCATAGGGATGAAATGGACATGGCACAACAGCTGCAGCTGCTGACCTCAGGTCCAAGCTACTCCAGGAAAAGGGACAGATGTGATTTGTTCAGAGACAGAGTGCTCCAGTGGTTTGTGACACTTCCATTGTCAAAAATATCACTTGAATAACATTTTTTTATTAATGTTTTTCCCTCTTTTTTTTTTGCACTTTTTATTTGGCCACTCAAAATTATTGTCGTGTAAAAGTACAATATGTTCCTCATATGCAACATTCAGCCTCTTTACTGCTTTTGGAAGCGTTCTTCCTTTATTATTGTTATGAGAGTTCTCCACACATATATATATATATATATTTTAAATCACTAACAAATATTTTGATTCCTTGATTGACTTGAAAACCTCAGTCACAGTATGTAATATATTTGTTTTCTGGTGATTGTGTCTCTGCTCTTTGAGCCCTTAGTGTCAGGTTATTCTCACGGAGGAAAGGCAGACAGAGCGGCTCCCCAGAAGCTCGTGGGGAGTGGGACACTCACCAGGTTGATGATCAGGCCCTTGTCCTGCGGTGGAGCAGCCAGGGCCACGGCCAGCACACTCAGAGCGATCACCAGCAGCCTCATCATGCTGTTCTCTGCTACGTTCTCTGGCCACAGGGGGCAGGGCTCCCTCATATACAGTCACACACACACCCCCTCCCACCCCAGCCCTCCCTCGACTGCACCTGGTCCGTTCACAGTGAAGTAAAAACAAGATAAGAACAGTGTAACTGGGCGGGTGGTGATTCAGTCCAGCACTACTTCTGTTTGTTTTCCAGACACATACTTATGTAATACAATTGGCATTACATTTTATCCATTTTCACAGCCAAATGTTTACTGAAGTCATTGGTGTTCAGAGCCTTGCTCAAGGGCACGTTGGCAGCATCGCACCCAGGATTCAAACCTATAACCTTCTGGAGACATGGCGTTGCTCCTTTATGCCTTTTTCGCCATGTCACTCCTTGATATTCATTTTTAAACTCGTTCCCAGATTAATTTAGTATAAGTGTACTACTACGCCACCACAATCTATTACAATGGTTTTCTCAATCTGCTCAAAGAGGTCTCCTTCTTCAAAGCCATATTGAGTTGAATTGGAAGAAAGTGCCATTGTGAAGTGATTGTTTCAATGCACTAATAAATTGCTAGTTGGTATTTAATTGGTTTGAAGGACTATCCTGAGACAGTGTGCAGATGAAAAATATTAACTTGGGCCAGTTCATAAATTAATAATGTATCTCCTCCCTCTAGTTCTCTTGAGTAGCCTATGTGCTGTTTGATGTTACCTCATTACCTGGTAGTATTACCATTATTTATTTATATATTATTTAACACGTCTTGATGGCAGAGATACCACTCCTTGCACATTGAAATGATTGTGATGGTAATGGTGTAACAGAGTGGATACCGTTGTTCAGCTGTTTTTTTAAATATCTTGTTCTTACTGTCTTACTGCCACAATAGTGCACTGCACTTTATGTTTCTGTCATAGATATACATATTTCAGTTGAACTAAACTGAATCGTGCTTTTCAGATTGACAAATTAATCGAAATGGCAATATCTGCTGGTTCGGTACAGATACATTTGTAGTGGGGGCGGTGTACCCGTGACAGCTTTAACTTTATCTCTGTTTATGAACGCTCGCTCAGTCAATAGTGCGCCGCCCACTTGCGTATAGCACTGTAGTGTGTAGCAAATTTACGTCTCCCCGCCCTTCCCGAAAGAGCCCGCGTCAAAGACACGTCATCAGTCCCGAGACGACACTGTCCGTGGTGCTGAATTCTTGACTGTCAATCTGGCCATTGATTTCGTGGCGCGAGCGAGTCTGTGGCGCGAGCGAAACAGGGCAGTGTGAGCTTGGCGCAATCAACAGATGGACGGCAAGTCTTAGAGCGGATCAGCGCGCGCTGCCTCTCATCCCCCCAACGCCATGTGTAAGTAATGAACGTATATATATTTTAAAAGATGTTACAACATATTGAGGAGTAGACTGATACATTTGAAGACAAGAGACAGAAATACGGCTGTGGCGCGAGGCACATCACTGTGGCACAGAGTGAAAAGGAGCTCCAGTTTCTCCGAGACTATCCAAACGGGGCGGCTCTCGCGCAACAGTTCGACTCTGACAGACTGGATCTGAACTTGTGGACTTCACGTCGATGTAAAACGGAAGACAGACAAACTATTATTTTGTTTTAGTGTCCGCTCCTTTTTTGTTGATCCTAATATCCCCGTCTTTGATAGTTCTCGTCCAGTCATCTGAACTTTAGCACCTCAATAAATATGGAAAAAGTGGAAAAAGACAAGGACAAAATGCTTCCTGCCCAGGAGGCAGCGAAAATCTACCACACCAACTATGTGCGGAACGCGAGAGCGATCGGCGTGCTGTGGGCGATATTCACGATCTGCTTCGCGATCATCTGCGTGGTGGTCTTCATACAGCCCTACTGGATCGGGGACAGCGTCAACACCCCCCAGGCCGGGTACTTCGGCCTCTTCCACTACTGCATCGGCAACGCGCTCACCTCCGAGCTGATCTGTAAGGGCAGTGTTTTTGACTTCGCCTCTATCCCGTCGGGCGCCTTCAGGACTGCCATGTTCATGGTAGCCACGTCCACGTTGCTGGTCGTCGCCAGCATCATCAGCTTCAGCCTCTTCATGTTCTGTAACACCGGCAGCGTCTACAAGATATGCGCGTGGATGCAACTTGCAGCTGGTAAGTCAGGATCAGAGTCGAGGTACATATTTGAACACACGCTGTCGCACAGCATAGCTGTGATGTTGTTTGTTGTGTCACTCTATGCGTCTTGGTTTCAGGGGCTTCCCAAAGTACGATAGAGTGCAAAGAATTGCAAGTTGACATCTATTTGACATACACACACACAAGAATACACACATATGCACACATACACACACACATATATGCACATACGCGCGCACACACACACACACACCACACACACACACAAACACACACACTAGTTCAAGTAAAGTTTATAAAGTATATATCGGTGTCTCTGCGATTAGTAATTAGGTCTGCAAGACTCCAGAGAGCGCCTGCTGCGTTATGCGCGGGGACACTGGGGTTTTCACAGTGTTCCGGTGAGGGAAGAGAGGAGTTTCAAAGACAAAGGCGCGGCTCTAAGCGCCTAAGTAATGTCCCGACTTAACCAGCAGAGGCTATTTGATTTATTTTGAGCGAAATAAACCAAGAAAATCGAAAAAGTTCAAGCCAAGTAACGTATGCATCTGTTTATTATTTTTTAAAGCTAATTTTTATATTTCAGTTACAAATATATTTTTATTTTGCAAAATACGCCCCTAAGACATTAACCTACAATCACACAACGGCTTAATCAGGGATACAAATGTAGGCTAAGTATAAAACAGGTACAGGGGTCCCGCTGTCCAAATATCGGCTTCCTTCATATAATATTTTTCATAAAAATTAATTACACCCCGTAAAAAATAATTACGGGGTCGTAAATGAAATCAAATGCATGAGGGTCGGGGAAAGGGGGTTTGTCACACCTGTCAATAAAAATTATTAGTATTGGTTAATTTGTCCCCTTTCTTACTCATGTGCGAAACATAATGTAGGCTACAATTGAAATGGATGTTTAAATATCCTATAGTCTTTAGTGTAATAGGGTGAGTTAACTACCTTACCTTAATGGGGAATGGAAGTAGTGATTATGCATGAGCCAACAGCCAATGAGGCACACTACCCTTCGGGAGAAAAATCACATGAATTTCAAATGGAAAAAATACATGTGCAGAATTTGTGTGATTTTTTCCGAAAGGGCTAACCATTAGGTAATCTATCCATCGTTACTGATACTATTCAAACTTTCATATTTACATTTTGATGCTTGAAAATGAAATGACCATTTACGGCGTAGATTACTGCGGAGCCGTGAATTGGCGTGTGATGCACCAACACATTCGTCTTTGGTGAGTAGCTAGTTAGGTAAACGGAATGAGCTGGGGAAGAACAGCGGCTCGTGCTGGTGCGCGATTGCCGCTACGTCATTAACACTTGTCAAGTTTTCCTTGTAGGCTAGCAAAAAGCGCCTGATCTCAAAGATCTTAAGACCCTCGCAGCACACTTCGCATAAGTGTCGTTCTAATTAATGTAGGTTATGTATTCTGTGTGCTGCATGAGCGCGGAGCGGCCTACAGGCGCAGTAAAATTAGCATGGATATTTCCACAAGTAGAATACATGAAGCGTGTCACCCCCGTCTACAGGCATCCGTCACTCATTTCACATAGTCTAATTACTGTCGTATTTTAATTAGGCTGCCTAGCACGTTTGACGAGCTGTCAAACCTGTCCAGGCGGCCAGCTGTCGTGAACTAGATTCCTACACCGTAGAACTAGAGCGTTAAACGATCTGGGAGTGATGAAGTGTCAATTTAATGCGGGAGAATTGTGAAGTAGTTTTAACAACGGTTTCTCGCTGAAAAAACTAAACTGAGCTGAGATGCTAGGCGTAATTGAGGGTGTCGGGGTGTCCAATTTACATTCTACACATTCACTGTTCTTTGACAAGGCGCTCTCCCGCCCCTCATCCATCACGCTATTATTTCTGGCAAATGTGTTTCTCGGTTTCGCACTAGCCCGCAAAAGACATTGTTAATTTGACTTATGATAACCGCTACAAGAATAGGAGCAACAACTGTTTCTTAAATGTAGTATTTAACAATTGTATAACACGAGACAGCATTTTAACCAATGGAAATAATAATACACTATATGGCCAAAAGTCAGTGGACACCTGGCAATCACATCTATAGGCCTATGAGCTTGTTGGACATCCCATTCTAAAACCATTCACATTAATATGGAGTTGGACCCCCCTTTGCGGCTATGACTGATGCCACTCTTCTGGGAAGGCTTTCCACAAGATTTTGGAGTGTGTCTGTGGGAATTTGTGCCCATTCAGCCAAAAGAGCATCTGTGAGGTCAGGCACTGATGTTGGACGAGAAGGCCTGGCTTGCAATCGGCATTCTAATTCCTCCCAAAGGTGTTCAATGGGGTTGAGGTCAGGGCTCTGTGCAGGCCAATCGAGTTCCTCCACACCAAACTCGTCTAACGATGTCTTTATGGACCTCGCTTTGTGCACAGGGACACAGTCATGCTGGAACAGCAAAGGGCCTTCCCCAAACTGTTGCCACAAAGTTGGAAGCGTCCAATTGGCTAAGATGTCTCCGTATCCTGTAGCATTAAGAATACCCTTCAATGGAACTAAGGGGCCTATCCCAAACCCTGAGAAACTGCCCCAGACCATTATCCCTCCTCCACCAAACTTTACAGTAGGCACTATGCATTCCGGAAGGTAGCGTTCTCCTGGCATCCGCCAAACCCAGATTCGTCCATCAGACTGCCAGATAGTGAAGCGTGATTCATCACTCCAAAGAACACGTTTCCACTGCTCCAGAGTCCAGTTGCGGCATGCTTTACACCACTCCAGCCGACGCTTGGCATTGCGCATGGTGATGTGAGGCTTGTGTGCAGCTGCTCGGCCATGGAAACCCATTCCATGAAGCTCCTGATGCACAGTTCTTGTGCTGATGGTGCTTCCAGAGGCAGTTTGGTACTCTGTAGTGAGTGATGCAGCAGGTGAAAGGCGATTTTTACACGATATGCACTTCAGCACTCGTCGGCCCCGCTCTGTGAGTTTGCGTGGTCTACCACTTCGTGGGTGAGCTGTTGTTGCTCCTAGGTGCTTCCACTTCACAATAATAGCACTTACAGTTGACTGGGGCACATCTAGCAGTGCAGAAATTTCACAAACTGACTTGTGGCAAAGGTGGCATCCTATAACAGTGCCACGTTTAAAGTCACTGAACCATTCTGAATTCTAAATGTTTGTCTGTGGAGATTGCATGGCTATGTGCTGGATTTTATGCACCTGTTGGCAATGGGTTTTGGCCATATATTGTACATTACTTAAGAACTGAATTGATGGGCATTCGCCATTTAAAACCATTATCTTCCCAATCGTTATCATTTATGCTACAAATAACAATAATAATCATCATCGTCATCATCACTATCATCATCATCACCATGTATTTAATGATCTTGTCATGATCTCAAAGAGCTTTGCAATGAAGGGGGAAACTCACTTCAACCAACACCAATGTGCAGTACCCACCTCCCACCTAGTTGGGCAAACAATATCAACAATTAAAGTTTAAAGTTGATAGTTTCGCAGAGGGTGTAATGGTCCCCACAGTGGCGGCTGTGTGATTACATACATAAAAAGCAGTGGGTACAAACTCCGTGTGGTTTACCTTTGTTTGTGATTTACCTCAGTGTCTTACCTCTGTCAGTGAAGAAAAAGGGTTCTCTGCGCGTCAAAATATACAATTAATTCACAAATATAAAGAAAAAGCTCAAAGCTAAGACTCCCTGTGTACTGGAAGCTCCCAGCTACACCTTCTCCACTGGGACAAATGGAGACCAATCTGTCTGGAGATGAGAGGGTTTCAGGACCCTGGACAGTTTTGTTTTCTCACATCAAAAGCGACGAGAGGGGGACTGCTGGACCTTTCCCATCTGCAGGGGAGGAGATCAATCACTCTGCCTTTTCTAGGCACAACACCGTATCATTTTAAATGTATTTGAGTTTGGTGTGATGTTCAAACATTTTCTTTGTTAACACTCTCACCCCATCCCTTTAGGGCCAGCCTTGACCTCTCTCTGATGGTGGATTCACAGCCCCCACCCCCCCCCCACCCACTACCAGCATAGGGTCACTCCGCGGTCATCATCTCATAGAAGCGTAAAGGGAAATAAACCCTCTTATCCTTCCGAGAGTATGGGGCCGATCGGACATGCTGCTGGCCGCCCGATAATTACCAGCGAGTGCTCCCCCATCCATTGACACGCTCCAATGCCTTATCTGAAGCGCGAGGCAATCAGGAAGTGTTAAACCTCACCGGGAGCTGTTCCGTTCCAGGATCCCGCGGCCGCGGTCGGCAACACGAAACGCTTAGCGCGAATGATCGGGGGGCACATATGGTGTTAGATTGGGTTAGCGGTCTCTCGCCGGGAACCTCGCTTCCCTTAATGAGCTTTAACGCTGCATCTCCCGAGGCTGCCTGATCACTACCTCTGAGTGCGGTTTAACGCTTTTGCTCGGCCAAGTGTCACACGAGACTCAATACTAAAACAAATCTGCCGTGTTAAATGGGGACCAAGTGATGACCGTTGAAAAATTAACGTGCATTCTAAAGTAATCCCGCTTTTTAAATAGGCTGTAGTGCGGCTCAAAGGTAATTCCAATCGTGAGATGCAGCTATAGTAGCCAAAAAGGCGGAAAAACCTATATGAAGTCACTTAATAGGCTGACTTCCTACTATGGTATCCTGCTCTGTAGAGATCTCCATGGACCATTCTTGATAAAACAGCCTGCTCACGCCCTAGATTAACACTTCCAGTCAATTTATTTAGAGTTGGCCGCCCTTTAGCCTTGTAGCTCAAACTAATGCACGGCATCATGGTTGAGGAGTATATGCTTCTGACCACAGTTGCCCGTTTTTGAACATGTCTTTCCCTCAGAGTTCGATGCCGATATCACCTTAAAACACTGTTCCTCGTGAAACATCAACAAGTTGAGCCGTCTTCATCACTGAAGCTCCTGCCAAACGTGCCTCAACAAACACCCCTGTTTCAAAGTCACTGAGGTATCGTCTTCTAGCCATCCTAGCCATAATTATAGGTAACCAGGCCTGCCCAGCATTGTTGTACACAACCCTCGGCATGTTGGGGTGTTAATTACCCTGTGCCGGCCAGAAGAGGATGGGCTCCCTCCCTTTTTAGTCTGGTTCCTCCCAAGGTTTCTCCCTACCAAGGGAGTTTTTCCTTTCCACTGTTGCCTTTAGGCTTGCTTTTGGGGGGGTCTAGGTCTGGGTTCCCCCTCTGTTAAGCGTTTTGTGACAATTCTATTGTGAAAAGCGCTATACAAATACATTTGATTTGATTTGATTTGATTTAATTGATCATCGGTTAATTAACTGGGGAACAACACCTGGGTGGAAACACCTGCTTTCAAAATACTTTGTGTCCCTAATTTATCCAAATGTTTCTACCTTTTTGGCCACCACCTGTATCTGTGCAGTTGATACAGGAGGAAAGGGAGGAGGGTCCATTTCAATATATATTGTGTAATAATTTAGGTTTATATTTATAAGGGAGTGTAACAGTGAGTGATTTGTTTCACACATTGTCTCTATATGTAATGCCTGGCGTTAAACAGAGCCAAGTCTAACACAAAAAGCTATTTAATCCTTAATAAAAATATATTCTGAAGAGAACATGCTTCCTAGTATCAAAGTGAATTGTCATTTTTATTGATTTCCAACTGTGCCCTCTGACAGAATTTAGCTTGGGATGGCTACTCTCTTTTAAGATTTAACATACTCCAGTGAAATGGCCTGTCATTCATTTAAAGGAATCCTGGCAAAGCGTATTGACCACCGTGATGTAAGGAGAAGGGAGGAGGGGGAAATTAGAATTATCCGACAAACTTTGAAACAATACCGACAGCGTTCGTCGCGTGAGACAGACGGATTGGATCAAATTACAACACTAGGCGGGAGCTCAATGCGCTGAAGGCTCGCGCCAGGGAAGTTCACGGGACACTGCGTTTACCGCAAACCTGAGTCTGCCTTTAAATAAATAATGGATACGGTAATAATGGCAGTGCCCGCGCCGTCGTCACCTCCGTCGAGAAACTGCACACGATTGAAAAACTTCTGAAACCTAATCAAGGAGTACTACCTCCCGTTGCCCTTCATAATTACGGAGCCAATCAGTTGCTCAACGGCAGTTGCCTGGCGACAGCTGTAAAGACTTTCGGATAAACCATCGTCACCTGCGCGGACAACACACTCTTGTCCTCTTGCACCCACGGCACCAAAAACAGACACGTCTTGTGTTTTTCACTAAATATTCAATGGGTGACTAGCGTGAGTTTATATCCAGAATAATGCGGATTTACATGCAAAGTTTGCTTGGTGCGCAAATCTTCAGCGCAAGGATACGCATCTGCGTAGGCTCTGAATACGGCCCTCCTCTTCTCTGCCTTCCTCGTCCCTAGATAGTGGACTGACCTTCCCCACTCGGTCAGCATGGCAGAATCTCTCGCCATCTTCCGAAAAAGACTGAAAACCCAGCTTTTGAGTCTTCGCCTGAATTTATATTAAACAAATATATAATGACAATGATTATACTAACTTACTGCTTGATAGCTCTAGCAGCGTTCTCTAGCCATATGAACGCACTCTTGTAAGTTGCTTTGGTTCAAATCGTCTGCCATATAACTAGATGGTCAGTTGTAAGGAGCCGAGCAGGTGTCCTCGCCTGCACGTGGATGTTTCTCTATGGCTGCCAACGCTACAGCACCCCCAGCACTCTGGACTGGAATCCTAAAATGAAGGGCAAAAATCACTTCTTCAGAAGTGAACAATGTGGCGCCAAGCTTCACATTCTACCCCACTCCCCCCCAGCTAATTGTATTCAAACCGTAGTCTGACCCCCAAAAATGAAGGATACAAAGTACACTGGATCCAGGGTTAATGCTTGGAGACTGGATAGCCACACAATAGTGCCAGTGGGTCCCATCCTCCTCTGGCTGGCTCAGGGTCAACAGTGGTCAACGAGTTCATATGCAAAACAATGAAGGGGACTTGATTAAGCTCAAGGTACCTGGAAGCAGTGGTCCTGGGGTGGTGTGGGGTGGCGGGCTGGGACAAGTGCCAGGTGGGTAGACGGCATCTTGATCACATCTCACTCCTAGGTATGACGAGCAGGTGCAGTCAGTGGTGATGAAGCCACAGAGAGGAGAGCAGGCCAGGGCTTGTTAACGGGGCAGTTTACGAGAGCAGTCCGGTTACCGAGGGCCCGAGGCGGGGCATCACGCTCCCGAAAGCCAAGCAGAGTGTTGTGTGTCATCAGCCAAAAGCGCTGCCGGCGTCAAGAAGGGGAAATGCAAAGAATTTGTGGTTGCTATGGAAACAAGGCTTTTCCTCTTGGGGTTTGGTGGGGCGCACGCTTGATTTCTGGTGTTCTGATTGTTTTTCTCTCCCCCCACCCCCCCTCCAAAAAAAAAGTTTAAATCTAAATATATTTTCAATTAGTTCAAGTCAACAGAGCTCGTTTTTGGCTCGTCTACAGAGAAAGCGTAATCATCATTCGATCACAGAACAAAACACAGATACGGAATGTGGTGCCGTTAGCATGAACTTATCCTGAAACAATGTTTTTACTGCAGTGTGTCCCAACCCATTCCCACAGGGCACAGCGCCCTGGAAATCTACATTCCAACCCCTGCTCCCAACCAATCATCTGCATCGTTAGTCTATTAATGATCACTTAAGCATTATTAAGTGGTGGTTGGAATGAAAACATGCAGGGCAGTGTGCCCTTTAGGAATGGGAAACCCTGTTTTGCTGTCTATGCTGAGGAAAAGCGTGAGACCTTTCCAGAATCTGATTTCTTTAGAAGCCTTTCCCTGGGGGAATCGGATCCTAGCTGTTACATTTTCAGCTGCAGATTTGGAGAAATGCTGAAAGGCAAACAACTGCAAGCCTCCAGGGTCTTGTCTTGTAGAGCAGCATCTACTTCAAACAAAAGCGTGATTTCAAGGAGAAGAGAGGACCAGGAAAAACGAATCCGTTCTCGACAGGGTTGTTTGTCGTCTCTGGGACCACGGCATCACAGAAAACACCCACCGCCTTGATTCACCGTTACAAACTTAATCAATAAATGAATTAAATTTTAAGTGCTCAACTTGACTTGACTTACTACAAATCCCAGAGTGCAAATAGCCTGCTCTTCATGGGATGGGATGTTATTAACCCATTCAGCAGTGTAAGTACACAATAAAAAGGTTTTTATTAAGGAACTGGGCATTTCTTGTAACTCCAGGTCTTAATGGGTTGCTGGTTCAGAGGTTGCCGATTCCCAGGTGGAGTGCTGCTGTTGTACCCTTGAGCAAGATACTTAACCTGAATTGCTTCAGTAAAAATATCCAGCTGTATAAATGGATTGTATGTAAAGAAATGTAAACTGTGTAAGTCGCTCTGGATAAGAGCATCTGCTAAATGCCTAAAATGTAACTGTAATGTAATGTTCCACTATGGAAGCAAGGTCATGGATTACACACATTTGACCTTCATCCAATAAGCGCCAACTGCACCAGTTCTGACACGAGCGTCACCTGGCAACAGAGAAGCAGATTATTTGTCTCCTCGTGTCTAGGGGCAATGCAGAATATCACATTTGTCGCAGGGGTAGTGTCTGGGTGAGGCTGTGGAACAGCAGCCAGAGAACACACACTGCAGCCAGCGGGGGGTTTGATTACCCATGACTGTTAACATTTCCATTGGCTGGCTCTGTATCTCATTTTACATTTACGTTTTGGGCATTAAGCAGACGCTATTATCCTGAGCGAGTTACAATGAGTGCATTTAAAATGGCAAGAACAATCACAGCTAGAGCAAGAGAGAAGTACAGCAACAACAGATTCCATCGTAAACAGATGCACACCATACCCATGAAACATAATTTTTTTTAGTACATTTAAAATATATATATATATATATTCTGTGGAAGTGTAGTCTGAAGAGATGGGTTTTCGGTCTCTTGTGGAAGATTTCCAGCGATTCTCTCTGTCCTGACCACCAGGGGGGTCAGGGCAGAGAAGAGGCGAGACTGTGAGGAGCCAGTTAGCCAGAGGAGGCAGAGCAGAGGGGTCTAGCTGGGGTGTAAGGTGTGATGAGTGTCTGGAGGTAGGAGGGAGCGGTAACCCTTGTTGCCTGGTATGCCAACACTGGTGATTTGAATTGAAATCGGGCTGCTATAGGGAGCCAGTGAAGTGTGGTGAGTAGTGGAGTGACGTGTGTGAATTTGGCCTCTGACTGCTAACATTGCCGTTAACTGGCTTTAAACAGCCATTTAAAGTGCTCTGATGGACCGTGAGGGTCAGAGAAGCAGTTTCACAGATGGTGTGAATGACATGACAGTTCACTCTGGAGCCATTTCTCCACTAAACGAGCTCCCTTCCTGTTATCAGGACAGGTGAGAACAGAGCGTGTCAGGTGTCCCTGAATAGCAGGCACCAGGAATCACCATTTAGGTCTATCTCATCCAGAGGTTCACAAACATTGGATTCTCAAGGCTCCCCCAAATGACGTCTTGTGGGTCAGAAGCCTTACACTGACTACCTAACTAGGGGCAAAGTCTTTCAGCCCTGAGTCACCTTGGGCTGACCACGATATGGTCTTTTTTGGATGCACCCTGTGCCGGCCAGAAGAGGATGGGCTCCCCCCCTTTTAGTCTAGTTCCTCCCAAGGTTTCTCCCTACCAAGGGAATTTTTCCTTGCCACTGTTGCCTTTAGGCTTGCTTTTGGGGGGGTCTAGGCCTGGGTTCCCTCTCTGTTAAGCGTTTTGTGACAATTCAATTGTGAAAAGCGCTATACAAATACATTTGATTTGATTTGATTTTCACAACGCCCTCCAGTGGCTATTTAACACACTCGCACACGGAAGCATGTTATAATTGTGATGCCATTACATCATACATCGTGGATCTATAGCAGACATGTACAGGTAACTGGCAAAATAAAGCAATACTTGAGTCCCCCCCCAAGTTGGGACGCTAGCCCAGACCAGGGCCTTTGGAGTGTCCCCCACCAGGTTACCAAAGCGTTGCCTTTATTTTGGCAGTTACCTGTAGTTGTTTAGTACAATAAAATTGTAATTAAAATGATCACAGTTTTACTAAGGATGTGTAATCAAGACAAAGTTTTACTTTTTTAAAGTCTAAAATAGGTCATTTATTAAATATGCAAATATGAGCATAATATTTTTAAAGGGGAACATTTTTTTTGACATTTTGTTGAGGAACCCCTGGGTCTCCATCACCAAGCCCCATGAGTGCTCTGAGCCCAGCTTGGATGCCTCTGCTGGCAACCATCCTGCGACCCTTCCCTAGTAAGATTGCCACATGCCTATACACCTGTCTCACCTGCACAGGATACCTGAATATCCCTGTCACAGCAGGTGGTGACTTCACTGTCATGAGCCCGCTGTTGTCACCGGAGCAGTTCCTCTTACACCTGGCGATAATGTACCTGCCCAACACCCGACACCTTCAAGAGCATGGAGTGCTTTGCCCTGAAATACCATACTTTACACAAGTGGCCACCTACCATGTGTTTCTAAGTGGACCACATATCTGATCGGGAGTTCCCTGGAGAAATTCAATAAGTACGTTACATCTAAATAAAGGGTTAGTGTTTCAGTTGGACATACCGAGCACAGAAATTGGATGGCCATTTGGGAAATCCGTAATATATACCACGCCCCTTTAAAGTCTACAGAAATTCAGACATTTTGAGAATTTTTTTATATTTCCTTGGAAGTTGTAGTGTAAAATGTGTAAATAAAGGTTGGAAAAGTCTGATTTAATAAGTTTTCATTTCAGACTGTAAAGCAACAAAAGGTGACATTAAATTTTTTTTAAAATAAAAATAAGTTAAACTGAGTTCCTTTCTCAGACATTAAACTGCAATCGTTAAAGATCACATGGAAATGATCACATTTGGTGGTTCCTTGGTGTCCTGGTAAAATTCTCAGTCTGGCCACTTAATCATCCCCCAGTTGGCTAAATAAATTCCCTCTTCTCCACCTCAGCTGATGTGTGGCGAGTGTTCTGGTGCACCATCACTCTAATGCTACACAACTATTAAACAGATAAATAGATGGATTTATTCCATCTCTGAACCTGCTGTGTGTATTTAAATTCTGTTCCAAATCCAGGATATATTAGAGAAGTTATTCCTTCAATGAGTTGATGTATTGTATCCTAGCAACAAGACCAGAGGGAATAAGATGACATTTCGCAGTTGACTTAATGTAGCTCTTTGAATCGTCTTTCCCACACCTGTTATATGTACCCACTCTTCTAGCACTATACTTTGTGTCTCAGTTACTTTACAGTGACATATTCCCTCACTACCACTACCAAGTAAACACCCACACAGTGTGTGTTCAGACACTGATCCAGGATCAGCCAGCCCCACCTTAGTCTAACTCCAACCATTCTTCGAAGAAGCTTGATACTGACCCAGGGTGAGAATCCCAACCCTAGTCCCGGAGGGCCGCAGCAGGGTCTGCTGGTTTTTCATTGTGACTTTTCATTTTGTTTAACTTAATTGATCAATTAAAGCAGCTGATTACACAGTTAACTCACCTCACCTGGTTTCTTGGATCTGAACTGGATGATGATTTTAAGGTGAAAACGTTTAAAAAAGTTAAAAAAACAGCTACACCCTGCGGCTCTCCAGGACCAGGGTCAAAAAGCCCCGGTTTTAAGGTAACCACTGACCTAATCTGACTGTTTTGTGGTCTCCATTTCCCCCTCCCCAGCCGTCACCATGGTGATGGGGTGCGGGATCTACCCGGACGGCTGGGACTCGGACGAGGTGAAGCGCATGTGCGGGAGCGGACGGACAAGTACACCCTGGGGAACTGCACTGTGCGCTGGGCCTACATCCTGGCCATCATAAGCATCCTGGACGCCCTCATCCTGTCCTTCCTGGCCTTCACGCTGGGCAACCGGCAGGACAAGCTGCTGCCCGAGGACTTCGAGGTGGAGGGCGCAGGTGAGGCTCCCGATCCGAACAGGAAAAACCCACCCGGGGCTGTTCTCATCGGTTTCAGCACTTACCGTTATGAGTCACTCACCTCACAACAAATCTGCACACACACAGCACTCTGTGCTTACGCTGTTACATCTGCTGTAACTGTGCATTGTATCCTGACTCACTGTAATATATCACTGGAAGGTAACATGCCATTTAGCAGACGCTTTTGTCCAAAGTGACTTGGCGACAGTAGTCGATGCATAAATGAGAATCGAACCCATAACCTGAGCGTTGCCAGCTCCATACTCTATGGGATTGCACTAGCCTTGGCAAATTAAGTCAAGTAATACCTAGTAATTCATGTATTCATGTAACTGAGAGATGCTGGGCTATCTTTGAGCCCAGAGCAAATCTCCTCCTGAATGCCCAAGTAGTGGCCTTCGCTGCATACAATACGTGTGTCAGTTGGGGGTCAATAGTGTCTCGAGCACCGTGAGTCAAGGACACCGAGAGGTATAAAACAGGCAGAACACAAAGGCTTGAGAGAGCGCTCGGAGACTCGGTACCGCGTCATCTGCGGCCCCTGAATGCCGCTCGAGAGCTGGGATCGCTGGCAATAATAATATATTCCATTTATATGCAATAAAGGCCTCTTCATCGTTACCACATCGACCACCTGCGCGTTCCCACTGAAAGACAGGACTCCGCAACAGTGTCGAGAGCCACTTCACCCACGACAACAAAGTAATTATGACTCAAGATGCCGACACTAAATAAATAGACGGTTGAATAAATAAATCTAAATTCTGGCCTTCACGTCAAAGCACTCTCGAGATCCCCCGTCTCTCGTTGGCTAGCTTCCACCAGCAAGTCCTTCATCATTGCAACCGCACGAGCGTTTGGGTGCTATCGCTTCTAATGAGAAAGCGCTACCACTTCAAAAGAGCGCGGCCATTAAAAATACATTCAAAACAGCAACAACAACAACAACAGCAACAGCAACAACAGCAACAACCAAAAAAGGCAAGGAAAATAATAAAGTGAAGAAGAAAAACAGGAGTAAATTTTTACAACCGTAAATGTTGCTCGGATTCAGAGCAGGTAATCGCGTCTGTGGGAAGTCTATTTTAACAACACAGTTGACCCTTGAAGAATGATACGATTTGTAACTTTGCCTGCATAGGACTCTGATGCACAAAACAAATAGACAAACACACGTGTAGGCCTACTCAAGGCGAAACAATCAATCCGGTCACATTTCAGCAAAAACAATACCCTCCACATTAACACACACCGACACGAATGTAATATTATACAACGCTTCTTCGAGTCTCGAGTGATTATTCAAGGCTTTGCATATATTAGTATTTTACCCCACTGTTGAATTGCCGCGAACGCTTCACACGTCGTATTTACTTTAATCACAACATTAGCATTCATGCAGAGCAGACGCTAATAGTTTTTGATTGTGTTCCAGGCTGAGTTGGTTTGTTCTGTGGGCTTCGCGGACTGCATGCTCGCGTCGCTCGATCCGTCTGCCTGCTGTCACGAGACATTATACTGACGGGCTTAAGAAAGATCATTGAAATTCTGCGTAAGCAGGCAGGTGCAGTCAGCGTGGGGTTCTGTTATAATGAAGAACGTTAAGTGAAAGTCTAAATAGTTAAAAGTATTTTTCGTGAATCGCTAATGCGTTTAGGCCTAAATGTTTTTCAAAAGCGAATTTATATCAGAGCCTAATATCACGATAGCCCAATGCCACAGGCCTCAATATGGCGGAGCTTATCATGGCGGTAGTGTAGTGTAATGGTTAGGGAACTGGACTGGTAACTCAGAGGTTGCTGGTTCAATTCCCAGATGGAGCACTGCCGTTGTACCCTTGAGCAAGGTACTTAATCTGAATTGCTTCAGTAAAATATCCAGGCTGTGTAATTGGATTGTATGTAAATAAATGTAAACTGTGTAAATCGCTCTGGATAAGAGCGTCTGCTAAAATACCCCAAAAAGGCTATAGTAAAATATTGTAAAATAAAACAATGTTGTCAGGCAAGTTACGTTTTTTGCGTGAACATGTTTTTAAACTGTAGACGTTCAAAGAACAGATGTTCAAACAGAACATCAAGAACTACCAAAACTCACCGAACTCACCGAAATAAATTGGACATCAAAATTAATTTGCGCTGAAAATGTCCCGTCTTGCAGTGCCGTTCAGCCTAACGGTATCAAACTAAAGTAGGCCTACGCATCAAAAACTTAAAAAAATGCATCGAGTTGGCTGCAACAATTAAATAACATTTAATAACATTATTTATGTTATTAAATGCCTCCATGCCAACTGTCTCCAGCATGGAACTCCATCCGCAGATTAGAGACAAAGAGGAGGTGTATGGCAACGCAGTCATCCCTTGTCCCCAGTACGAATAGCCAACCGGTCAGGTCTGCGGTTATTTCACATGCCGGCCAGCGCTCGCCATTCGCAGCATGGGCAAGGTGCCGCCAACGTAAATAGCATAAATTACCTCCGCTAATGTTGCTCGTTATAAATGAATATACATTGGCATAATGTGCCCTTGGATGGAGATGCAAAAGAAGCTCGCTTTTATGGCTTGGTGCAGGTGATTATATTGCCATTATCATTATGGGGTTTTCCCCCCCTGGCCCTGAACTCTGACCTAAGCGATTCACAGTGCAGATGATCACGTTCGTCGCCGAAAACGAGTCTCGTGTCCCCGCTCCAACGGATTCCTCGGCCGGCTGGTCTTGAGGGGTGACGTGGGGGCGCGTGGCCATAGAAACACATTATGACCATTTTGTGCGCGGTGGCAATGGACACACGTCTCATAACCCGGCCCGATAACCTTATACGAGAGAAGTGTCGATTCCACAGCGCCGAGAGTCCTTCAGCACAGAGATGCAAAGGGAAAGGTTTTCTTTTCTTTTCGTTTCGTTCGTTACCATCATCCGTCTCCGCAACCCCCTCTTCCCCTCTGCACTTTAGTGGTTCTCAACCTGCGCTAATGAAGCGGTTTACTGTCGATGAATAAAAATGTGTTAATCGAGTTTTAAAGGCGATTAACTATGCACTTATGCAAGTCCTTTTATTAATTTTTGAGTGCAAACATTTTTAATGAAAACGAAAAAAAGATGACACCACACCAGGGTATTTTTTCATTGACAGGAAAATAAATGGGCTTTATTAGATTTGCAAATCGGGTTGCCTGCGTATGCAAATCCAAATATTTGAGAACCGCTGTCTCGCCAGAAGCGTCGATTTTACATCCTTAAAAGTTGCACAGCAGAGACGAGCGCTCCGTTCTGACATGGGAATCAGGGATGGCTTCGACGGGCTTCTAACGCGCACGCCCCGGAGGTTCTGACCCAGTCCTGTGTTCCTTCTCTCCGTTACAGACAGCCACTGAGCGCCGCCTCGGTTTGAGGGGCGCAGCTCGGAACCCTGAGATCCGTCACCACCGTGCAGAACCTCCTCAGCGCTGGGTATTTCCAACACACGGTCCACAATGCACCTGTTCTCCCAGCCAGAGGGGCGTGGACAGGCAGCTACGAGCACGGACATCTCAGGGGACTGACAGAAGTGTCAAACTTCACCACTTCATACTTAATTCAGTGTGTTTTCAATGTTTCACAGAGCCAATTGGGCCATAGCTATGATTAGACGCTGTGCCCTTTCTCCAGGTTTAACAACCATTGTGGCTGTTTATAGACCTGCATAAGGGGCAACAGTGCGTTGTGTATGTATTCCATTACTGAAGCGAACCATGAAAGACCGGCTGCATTTCGATTTCTTTGATCGTAGAGAACATAGTGTATTGGTGGACTTTATCGTTTGTGTCACGAGCTCAACTCTGAATAGCAGTAACCCCTGTGATGATGCTAATTTGTTTTATATTAAGAAAATCGTAATCAAGCAGTGTTAAATTACATTTACAAATACCCTTTCTCATACATCAGCGTATCACATTTCAAATTTGACCGCAGTTAAATGGATAAAATGGCAAACCACGACAGAAAGCTGCTCCAACTGGTATAAAGAAAGTTGAGGCTTTAAAACTGCAGATGTGGGGACAGGGTTTAACTCATAACAGAATAACATACAGGAGGTCAAACGGCCTTGGATCTGTTAAAATGACTGCCTATTATATCCCACAAGTGCACTGCTATACACTGCTGTACATTTTATTGGGTAGGTTTTACTTAGCAAGGCAAAGAGTTGCAGAATATGTGAGCACTGCCCTCTAGTGTTTGCCTGTGGTATTGACCCCCAAGAGGACTAAATAAGTCTCAACACACGGTTAGAATCTGTTTAAAGGTCATTAGGGTACAAGAACATGTTAATATAACGCTGTCAAAGCTACCTGTGTGTATTATTGCCGATTGTATTCATAGTCAAGCGTTTTGTAAATGGTAATGCCCCATGATCTGTTAAATATTAAAAGGTTCCTGTGACTAATATGGTGTAAAAAAAAAAAAAAACTAAACAAAGGTAATTAATCATGTTTTGATGTGTGGTTCTTGTTAACTCTTCCATAAAGTGTTTTGAAAACTGTGTCCAAAAATAGTCTCCCACATCCATGTCGATTTACCATCTTAACGGTGGCGAACAGTAAATGAAATGTGCGAGGTCCGCAAAAGTCCAGTGGCAAATCATTTTAAAAATCTCTTTATTACCTATAATCCATGGGCAGGGAGGGGGGGGGGGCTTGGGGGCATTTATTTTCATGTTTAGCAGTGAACAAGCAAGCGTGTGGAACCAGGGATCTGCTCTGACAGATCGCAGCGTACTGAAGTCTACAAACTCGGCCACCCGGGGGGGGCGTGTCTCACAGGATCTTTTTAAGGCTGAAAATAAAGGGAGGAGCAACACTGAAAACACAATGGGTTTTTGGTTGGGGTTTTTTTTGTAAAAAAAGCAGGTAGATCCATTCAAGAGCTAGCAAATCCAAACCCAGGCTTCTCCAAAGTTAGTTAAAACATTAAAACGTTACTAACCGTCTAAATACATTTATTTTCTAATACACAACTATCTGAATTCTGTAAAAACTGTACACGGCTGTAATATACAGAACAAGGCCAACTCTTTGGTATGAGTGTGTATATACATATATATATATATATACACACACACACACACACACACACACACACACACACACGCACACCAAACATACCCATGCACACAAACACACGCACAAACATGCATGCCAAACATCACACCCATGCGTGCACACAAACACACGCACAAACATGCATGCCACACACACCAAACATACCCATGGACACACAAACACACACACCAAACATACCCATGCACACAAACACGTGCACGCCGCACACACACGCGCTCACAC
Source organism: Aldrovandia affinis (assembly GCA_029706075.1). Taxonomy (NCBI): domain Eukaryota; kingdom Metazoa; phylum Chordata; class Actinopteri; order Notacanthiformes; family Halosauridae; genus Aldrovandia; species Aldrovandia affinis. The sequence goes on from JAINUG010000327.1 coordinate 582,652, forward strand.
ACACAAACGCTCAAACATACCCATGCACACACAAACACACACACACCAAACATACCCATGGACACACAAACACACACACCAAACATACCCATGCACACACACACACACACACAAACAAACAAACAAACACACACCCACAAACACGTTGCATATGTATTTATGCCATTTCACCGCTTTGATGTGGACAGGGGCCGTTTCTCCATTTCGCATTTGGTCAGAATATTTTCTAGTCACACTTCCCAAAGAAATAAACAAAACAAAGGATGACCGAAAATATCTTTCAGAAAACTGTCATTAGTTTTATAAGTATCCACCTGAGGCAGGTGAACTCACGGACAACATTTCAAGGACCTTTCCTGCAGAAGGGGTTAAACAGAAATCTCATCATCTTGTGAATCGTGAGAAAAACAAAGATAAGGCCTTTTGTGAAAAGTCTCAGAAAGGCTTGAGGTCTGTCTGTGGTAATCAGGACAGGTGTGGCAGACAGGCCGCTCTCATTGGACAGCTCTGGCAGACAGGCCGCTCTCATTGGACAGCTCTGGCAGCCAGCCCGCTCGTAGCCCCCCTCCCTCGCTCTGTGCAGTGCAACTTTGGGAAAATACAGGGGCTTTACCCTTAATTTCAGCACAGTCCTGTAGAAAGGATGCAAATACAAATACTCTCCAACACCACAAATGGGTGTTCTGTTGGGATAAACTGAACACACCCCACACCACAGGTCACATCCTGGGATCCAATGAGATTCGGAGGATCTAAAAGCACCTCTTTTCAGCACCAGCATCTCAATAAAAAGCTGAGAGAAGGGGGGGATGGGAAACCAAACAAACAAAAAAATCTGATACACAAGAAACGTCCGGTCAGGAAAATGAATGAGAAAATTACAAAACAAAAATGAAACAAATAAATAGGTTAATAAATTTGCGAGGATTTTGGAAGGAGTCACCGTGGGGGTGGGGGGGAATTCTGCTCTTATGCCTCAGCCGGTGGCAGGGGCGGGCCCTCGGCTGGGGGGAGGGGTTATTCAGTCACTGTCGTGGTGGGTGGGGGAGGGGGGGATTGGAAGGTGCAGCTGCGTGGAGCTGCCACTAGGTGGCGACCCAGGGGTGGCGCAGGCACTCTGCTGCAGTGGCCCTCTTCTCTGGGATGAGGTCCAGCATGGGCAGCAGGAAGTCTGTGAAGGTCTGGGCCTCCTCGGCCGCCCACTCGTACTTATCCACCAGCACTTCCAGCAGCCCCCATGGCTTCAGCTTGGTGATATGCCTCAGGTCACCTGTGGACAGGAAGTGATGTCAGAGAAGAGCTGCACATTAGGCATACCATATTAAGACGTGTGCGCAGCACACACACTAACACTCACGCAGTGCTACGGAGGGTTAGTGCAGTCACCGCACACACACACACACACACACACACACACACACACACACACACACACACACACACAAACTAGGACGCATGTAACACAGCAACAGCAGCAGTGACAGACAGACACACAGACGCAGACGCAGACAGCAGTGACAGACACACACACACACGAGAACTAGGACGCATGTAACACAGCAACAGCAGCAGTGACAGACACACACGCAGACATTCGAGTGTACACACGCATGCACGCAACACAGCAACGACAGCAGTGACACACCCTGAACAAACAGTAACTCAGGTATGTGGGTATATACACTAAAGTTGTACAAATATATATACAAAATTGCTTTGTAAGGTTTTGGGGAATGAATGATGTTTAACATTTAAATACAATTTTGAACATTACACAAACATACTTTTTAACTGGTTCAAGGCCAGAGAAAGTTGAATAAAGATGCAGAAATACGATGACATGGCAGATTATATACATGACAATAATCAGAGTGCAGCCAAATATCATTATTCAATTATTGGTCAATAATTCAATTATTTGTAGCATACAGAATGTTCACCATTAAACTTACAAGAAAAGCAATATATATATATATATATATATATATATATATAGCCAATGGAAGTAAATCAACCAAGAAATGTAGCCTGACTGTCCAAACATGCATATAATCCCTCAATGGATATACACTGTGAATATAGAACACAGATCACATTCAATACCAGTCAATGCATAGGACACACACATACACACGCATGCGCACGCACACACACACACACACACACACACTCAATTATACACACTGACAGGCAGGCACACAGAGGCGTGCGCACGTACATATGCACAGGATACTTATGCACACCCACACAGATGCCACACAACACAGACTCAGTCGAGTTATAAACTCCCACACAGAACACTGCAGAAAACATTCTTATACACTCCATGGACATACCATTTCAAAGGACACCATGCTCCACACACTTAGAAAAGCATGTGCGCACACACACACAGCCACACACACACACAGCAAATACACACAGCTACACACACACGCACATACCATGCTTCCACACTGAAAACAAGGGAAATAACAAATGTCTCATCTAGGGTTATCGAATTCAATGCAGAATAGGTTCTCTTCTTTTAGCCCAAAAGAAGGAAAAACAAAGTATGATTCACTTAATTTCTAACGCAATTTCAACTACAATTTAACATGTATATATTTATCATTTGACTAATCCAAGCAGCCTGAACAGCAGAACTGTTGTGCTGGGGTTTAAAATGAGAATGTAACCTCTCGTTACCTTTCTTGGTGAAAAAATCCTTGGAGTATTTGCCAGCCGCAATAAGCTTGCGAGGAACTTTCCCCAGCAGCTCAATGATCAACGCAATGTGGTCTGCTCGTTAAAGAAGGGAGGGAAGGGGAGGACAAGACAAACAACAGATTGATCAAACAATAGCCCATTGTTAATCACCTGTCCTGGGTGTGGACACCTGTGAAGGAAGACAGTTTACAGCCCTGACAAGCAAGGAGGCGTGCCACCAGCAGGGGGCGACATCCGAGAGCCACATTTCGGTCTGCTGGGATCTCGGGTAAAAACTACCACCACCACCTACTTACTCTACGGTGTTCTGAGATTTAGCAGTGACGTGGGCACTTGCATTAAGATACAGAAAAGGTAACCCTCTGGTTTCCCACTATGACATCATAATAATATCATAGTGCAGGTCTTGATATTACCCATAAGGCATTGCCGGTAGTAAAGTTCTTTCAAAAATGATTAAATCGAACAATTGCACTGACTATACTATATCTAACCACCATCTCTACTGTACTCAAACTCTACTGTACACAGGAGCTGAGTCTATCAATACACCGTAAGTCTGGCAAATAAAGTACTGAAACGAGACCAGCACGATCAGTGGAGCGATGTTATCGATCTCCCGGACATGGAGCGAGTTGAATGCCAAGCTGCAGCTCAGCTTCCAGAGGTGGTGTGATCGGTCAGCTGCTAAAAATGTCCTCATTCTCTGGTGTCCTTATCAGTTGCACTATGGCTTCAACAGACTTCCACTGCAGAGGGGTAGGCTTGTTGTATGATCTTGCCTACAGAGGCTCATTGACATCTTAGCTTTTTTTACTCTCACTTATACTGTAGCCATGGTTACTGTGGTGGGGTGGTGAGTTTTTCAGCCCCCAGAGATGGGCTCAATTCCTTTTCAACTCAATCATTTCAAATTCAATTAATGAATTGAAAAATCCTCACTGAACATCATGGGTATTTGTCCAATTCATTTCCAGGGACAGAGCTGGTTTTCATGGTTTCTACAGATTCGTCAAAATGCCCTTCGGCCACACCGGTGCACCTCCTTTACTCCAGGCTGGAAACTGTCCCCCCCACCCCAAAGCACTGACCGGGGATCAGTTCACTCTTTAAGCCAGACCCAACAAACACTTAGTGTTGTCATCTGAAACTGATCCAGGGTCAGGTGCCCACTCTCCCCAGGAGCAGGACACAGACACACATCGGCATACCTCTCCGGGTGAAGTACTCCTGTGAGAACTTTCCACTTAGTGCATAGTGTCTGGGGACTTTCCCCAGGAGCTCAGTAATGAGGGCAAGATGGTCTGGAGGAGAGGGGGAAGAAAGAGGGGGAAGAGGGAGGGAGAGAGCGAGAGAGGGAGAGAGAGAAACACGGCCAAGGCACCAAATTACGCAAAAAAGATGAATGAATGAATGAAATGAATGAGAGATTAGAGGGTTAATGAGAAGCATGAATGGGTTGTGGAAGGCCAGTATCCCTTTTTACCAACGGGACAGCTTCAGTCTTACTTTTCACTCAAGTTAAAACACGGTTCTCCAATCCAAGGTTCAAGTTTAAGGGAAGTACTGATGTTTTAGAGAAAGAGACTGGACGGTACACGGAGTACATAAAACACGTTATAAAAAAAGTTGACAAAAATTTGGGGAGTTTTTTTGTAGGAATTTTAAAATGGCCAATATCTTCCCAAGACAATCATACTGTTGGCCAAGTTTATTCTACAAGCAGGACAGACAATCTTTAATCCCAGCATACGTGGCATGTAAAACAGTAAAACCCCCAAAAAAGCACAAAACACTTTAAACAAAGCAACATCAGTGGGTGGAGCACAATATCACAGTGCTGTTTACATCACATGCTCGCATTCAAATCCACCACAGCAGTTTAAAGCCTACTTCTTTAAAAATTTTTTTTAAATCTTGGCACATATCCTCTGAAGACTATTTGTTTCTGAACTTTGATCTCTGCAGGGCCAGTTTTAACCCACAAGATCGTAAAAAAGATCATGACCCACTGCTGACACTGGTCTGCGAGTTTGACCCACATGAAAGAGAGATCCTTCTGACAACAGGACTGAAGTCCCGTGGGGAAACTGCCATACTGCCTTGTTTATGAGTGAAGTCATGGGATGACATGGAGGAAAGGGCTCAGACCAGAGGACTTAGCGTTGCACTCATCCAGCAAATGCAGTTCAGAGAAGTGTGTGCGTATGTGTAGGTACCCGTGTGTGTGTGTGTGTGTGTGTGTGTGTGTGTGTGTGTCTGTTGGTCCTGAAATCCCAGAGCAAATCTGATCGCTCCACTCTCGATGACAAAATGTAGGCGTGGGTGGTGGAGGATGACAGGGCATGTTTTCAAAGTGAAGTTCCCATGCTTGGCTGGCTCATCACTGATCCAAACTGTGATATTACTGTGCCTGTGATCCCACACAAGTGCCAATGGGGACTGTAAAAACAAAAGGCTTTTGTGCTGGAACTCCTTTCAAGTACAGTGCGGAGGAGGGTGGGGGAGTGCGACTTTGTGGATGCACAGAACTTGGACCTGACAGCTGACTACTGTCCCAAGATCCGTGCTGTGTCCAAACACAAAGACAACATGCAGCACAAGACCAGAGGCAAAAAAACGCTGCCCAGCTAAAGAAGCAGACAATCGACACCGCGCCATTGCTCAGGCCTTCAGCGGCTTTCTCTGTAAGTGGCAACAAGGGCGTGACCGTTGCCATGCCTCCCTGCTGCTGGACTGGTTCTCGTGGTGACAGAGCACAATGAGCGCCTGTCTGTTTTGGGATTTATAATATACGCCATTTAGCAGACGCTTTTATCCAAAGCGACTTACAGTAGCGAATGCATACATTTTCAGTATATGTGGCCCCAGCGGGGATTGAACCCATAACCTAAGCGTTGCCAACGCTGTGCTCTACCAACTGAGCCACAGAGAACCACTAGAACCAGACTAGACTAGATTGTGAACTTGATGGTCCACTCAAGGCTGCAGGCTGTAATTTTTATGATGACACAACTTGGGGTATATTTGCACAGGATGGCAATCAATGAAACTTGCTCCAATTAAACCCCCCCAAAAAAAACCCTCAGTTTTGTGTGTGTGTTTTGGTAAAGTGATGAAGTACAAACAACTGACATTGGATGAGGGAGCCAGCCAAGTCATCTAACAGGACTTTTTTTTTTTACAATTTTACCTGTAAAATGTGTGACCTCTAAGTTGCAGTCCATATTCCTCACGGCGCGACGAGTAAATGAGACCAGCGAGTAGCAAAAAGCGCAGAAGCAGGAGGAAAGGGTTTCACACAAACAAACGCTAGCAGCCGCGCCACTTTACGCTCTCTCCTGTCAGACCTGAACAACGTCTCCGCAGCTCAGCGCTCGCGGCTGTCAGTGAGCCGAGAGGAGCGCATTCTGCCCCTCCCATGTGACAGAGGTGAAACTCCCCTTGGGGGCCCAACCAAGACAAAATCAAGCCGCTGTTTGCGCTAAAGGCTAAAGGCGCTAAATGCTAAAGGCAGCCAAGGCATGAGCAGAGAAGCGAGGGTGAGAGGAGGGAGGTGACAGGTGTGGGAGACGGTGAGCGCGGACAGCGTGGGGAGATACAGTAAGGGTTTGTTGACAGGGGTGAAGCAGAAACAGACAGGTGCGTAAGAGAGAACAGGTGTGTGAGGAAGAGACAGATGTGAGTCAAAGTGAGCAGACAGAGTGGGGGTACAGAAGGGGGTTGTGGCTCCAGCAGCTCCGATCAGAGGAAGATAGACACAGGAATGCCCGTTCATAAGACTCAATAATCAGTAACTCAGAGGGCAGTGTACTGGCACAGAAACACTGGGACCGGTGTCACCACCACTCTTTCAAGGGCACCAGAGATTGTTCTCTATGAAACAAACAGTCCACAACTTACCAGGTACTTATCAATAAGGCTGGTCAGGTTATGAGTGTGGTGCTTATCAATACCTTGATTCACCCAATTAAACACTAACCACAGGGTTTGATAATCATGCGTGTCCTCGAGGCTCATCTCTGACTTCACCGAGGTATCACATGTTCAATTGTTTTGTAAAAGGTTAGGCACGGATAATGTTTTAGAGAAAAACCACTGGTGCCCAACAATGGAACCCAATCACTCCGTGTTGGGAGTGCAAATCTGAGTATATAAACAAATTGCACATTAAAACATTTGAGGATTTTTCTTTTTTAAGTAACAGGAATTTTTAAAAGGCCACATATTCCCATGACAATCATACGGTTGGCCAAGTTCATTTGGAAGACATCTGCTTCTAGAAGCAGGACAGACCATCTTTAATCCCAGCATGTGTGGTGTGCAAAACAGTAAAAGCCCTAAAAACTAAAAAACACTTTAAACAAAGCAACATCACACAGTGGGTGGAGCACAGTATCACAGTGCTGTTTACATCACATTCTTGCATTCAAATCCACCGCACCAGTTCACAGGAAGCCTGAGCAGACATCAATCAATTGCATCAATTCACCGCCTACTGTCAAATATGCTTGGGGTTTCCACCCTTTTTCACTTTCTACCAGATACAGATAACTGCCAAAATAAAGGAAATAATTGAGTAAATGAAGGGTTCTGGAAACTATTATGGTATGGGGTGCATTTTCCTGGCATGGTTTAAGTCTACTCAAACCCTTCACCTTAGTAAACGAGGTAAACGAAAACGGAAAGGAGTGATCACCTTCATCCTGTGGTGAAGCATTTCTATCCTGATGGGAGTGGTCTCTTCCAGGATGACAATGCCCCCATCCACAGGGCACAAGTGAACACTGAATGGTTTGATGAGCATGAAAATGATGTAAACTATATGCCATAGCCATCTCAGTCACCCTATTGAACACTTATAGGAGTTTCAGGAGCGGCGCATGAGACAAAGTTTTCCACCACCATCAACAAAACAACCTATGATGGAATTTCTTGTGGAAGAATGGTGTTGTATCCCTCTAATAGAGTTCCAGACACTTGCTGAATCTATGCCAAGGCGCACTGAAGTTGTTCTGGCGGCCCAACTCTCTATGAATAAACTTTGTCGGTGTTTCCTTTATTTTGGCAGTTACCTGTGGGTGCATGAGGACCAAAACATACTGTTATTATACTAGAGTTTGGAAGGCTTTTGACAGTGGGCATGTGACAGCTCTGACCAATCATACTTTAGTCCTCAGTTGCACAGCAGCACTGGAACGGTTAGACACCCGCCATTTTAAAGGGATCACTAATGGGAGTGTCCCCTGGGTGGCATCATGGTTTTACAAACACTTACTGCCACTGCGAGGAGGGCTAAAGGTGTGCCATTCTCAGGTGAGCAGACAGAGTTCAGAGCAGGCGTGTGTGTGTGTGGGGGGGGGGGGGGGACGGTACCTTACCTTCATCTCTCGAGTAATCCTCCCCAGAGTGAGGCTCGAACAGGTAGTCCCCGTCGCCAGCTCGAACGCCTGAGGGAAATGGAAAACAGGCGTAAATCACAGAACACGCCGGCACGTCCACGTCTCTCTGTGAAACGGGCTCGCCAGCCATTCCGCTCCCGGTGTGCGGAGTCATAAGGTTCGTAACAGTAATAAACACTTGGTTCCACATATTTCCAAAAAACCCAGGTCTGCTCCAGAGAGCCCAAAGTAATAATCAGTAATAAAGGTGCAATAAGCAGAAATAAGCCCCCCTACCATGCAGGCGGTGCTCCAGATGTCGGCTGGCGTGGTGTATCCCGACCCGATCAGGACCTCCAGTGAGCGGTACTGCCGGGTCTGGATGTCCTCTGTGAAGTGTTTGTGCTGCAGGAGAGAGAGAGGCGCCAATGTCAGACTTTCAAACACTGGTCGTCAGGCAGTCAGGTTAACAGCTTCAGGCAGCCATCAAACATGAGACTAAATTCCAATTAACTGTACACTACACTCACCACAACCACAAAACCACAAACACAGAGGGAAAACCGTGGTGTGGTGTGGTGATTGGTAACTTCCAGTTTCTCCAAACAGCAGTTTACTGTACGAGAAGTCAAGACCGTAGAATTATATGGTTCAATCTGCAGACAGTACAGGTTGAGACGTAAAGCTTTAGAAGTCCCATCTCATTGTATTGCTTTGCATCACCTCTACGTTAGTCCCAACATGTTCAAAGAAGTAATTTCAGGTTTTTCAAATACGGAATTGCAAAAAGGACAAAAGAAAATAAGGAATTCCCGTGTCAAGACCTCATTTTTGACCTGAAATGTCAGACCCTCTATAGGGTTGGAAGTTTAAAAACCAGGCCTGGGAACCCCGGAATGTTCCGGAAGGAAGAGAAGGTGCGCCACTCACCACCCAGCAGGCGTTCCCCAGGTCAGCGATCTTCACCTGGATCCTGTCAGAGTTCAGCGGCTCCAGAGGGTTCACCAGCAGGTTACCAGCAGCCAGCTTGGCTGCAGCATTGCAGAGAGAGAGAACCAGACTGTGACCATGTATCGCAGAGAGAACCAGACACTGACAGTGTATCACAGTCAGACTTTTGCGCATCCAAGTAAACATCCTTCTGGTTCACCTTAAAATTATTATTTAAGGTGTTCTCATTACACCCCATTTCAAAAAATAAAAGCCTAAATTTAGCACCCCCTGTAAATACCTGAATAGGAACACCCAGTTCCACACGTCTTGTAAACCTACATTTTGTTTTAAAATTCATGGGTGAAATATGTAATGCTGTGGAACGCGCCATAAAAGTGCTGTATCCTAGCAACAACAGAACTGAACTGCAGCAATGATTACAAAGGTCCATTATGAGAAAGGGAACATGATCAAAATTGGACATTTTACATAAGAAACATGACTGGGAATACGCAACCCAGAGGGGAAGATTGGAGGCTTTTCTCACAAGTCGGGCATTATTCATCGTAATTTCAGGCCCTAGCAGTAACCCATGTTCTGGTGAATGCTATTCTACTTTTCCCATGCGCAGTTCAGCCATTTTCTGTGACCAGGTAAGGGGATGCCTCCACATCAGCCAGCATGCGAACAGGTATGTATGTGACCCTCAGCAAAGTGTAGCATAATGGCTAGGAAACTGGGCTTGGAACTCAGAAGTTAGGTGTCTGGATGAAAACAGCAGGGGGAGGGGGCTGGCGTCTCTTACTGACCGCTCCTCAGGCTCTCCTGCGGGCTTTCCGGAACGTTCTCCACCACGCCCGCTTCGGCGCTCCCCATCTCTGGCTCCTCGGCCCTCAGTGCTCCCTCCTGCAGCCTGGAGGATCCTGATTGGCTCGCGTCACTTGTCAAAGGTCCATTACCGTCGTCGTCGAGGTTATCGGCCGTCGCCATGCCGTTGCAGGTCTGGTAGGTGCCGTTGGCCAGCAACTCCTGCCCCTGCCCCTGTGTGCACAACTCCCCCTGCAGGCTGTCGCCAGGGTTGCGCTGGCCGTCCTCCTGCACACACGGCTCCCCCTGCAGGCAGTCGTTAGCGTTGCGCTGGTCATCCTCCTGCACAGATGGCTCCCCCTGCAGGCAGTCATTAGCGTTGCACTGGTCGTCCTCCTGCACACATGGCTCCCCCTGCAGGCAGTCATTAGCATTGCGCTGGTCATCCTCGTCCACACACGGCTCCCCCTGCAGGCAGTCGTTAGCATTGCGCTGGTCCTCACACTTGCTTGCCGCCTCTTCGCCAGTCTTCCTTCCCTGGGTGTGGTCGTCGGGGACATAGCCGTTACAGTTCATCTCTGTCACGCCCTCCTCTTCCTCCTCCTCCTCTTCCTCGTCTTCCTCCTGCTGCTGCTGCTGCTTCTCCTGATCCAATCCTTCTGCGCTGCTCTCTGCAGACAAAAAACAGGAAGGAGGCAAATTAGATATTTTTTAATAAAACCCATAAGCTAACCAAATGGCAAATAGTAGCCTATCCTATTCTCTACTGAGACATTATGTTACATTTATGTTTGCCTTTATATTTTGCACTTTGCACAAATAAATTCTACTATGGGAAACGTGATTTGTCAAAGCAAGCGGGTATCACTTTAAACTACAAAAAAAAAAAAAGGCTTCAGTTAAAACATACAGAACTCGTATTTGGTCCGGAACCAATAAAAATGTTTGGTTGCATGAACTAGCATTTCTCACGCAAAGCGATGCAACTTTTCCAGGAAATATTTAAGACGTTTTTAACTATTGAAAAGAACCTCCAATTGTTCCTAGTGGTACTCAAAACTATTTCCCAGTGTTGGAGGGCTGCAACTCGCACATTCAAATCCTATTCGAACGAATCTACCCGTTTTCTCTGGATATGGAACAGGATCTTTTTGTTAAACAAAAGAAACAGCCCTAAAGCAGAGGAAGCCTTAAAACCTTTTTTGAGAAAAAAAAAAAACGTCAACACTCGGAAACAGAGGTCAAAGTCCATGACGAGAGATGAGTCATCATAAACACTTCCTGTAATGTTCAAACCCAAGAGGGAGTGGAAGCCGCCACGTAGCTCACTTTAGAGATGCACACCTGTCCGTCAGTCATGCAGGTGTTCCCTCTCACCCTCGGAGGGCCAAACGGTGTGCAGGTTTTAGTTTTTTCACACCGCTGATCAATTAACCTCACATCACCTGGTTTATTGGGTCTAAAGCAACCACTCATTTTAAGGTTAAAAAACAAAAATCTGCCACCCTGCAGCCCTTCAGCCACCCTGCGCCAAATAAGGACCAGGGCTGGCCACCCTGCCCATCTACACGGAAACTTCCTCAGCCCAACAATCTGGAACAAAAGGGAATCAAACCCAGAAGCTGCAGGGGAAAGGGTGTACTGCCCTTTCAGGCCCACCCGTCTGAGCGCACCTTCTGTGACGTTGCAGGTGATGTCCTGCAGGGAGGCCTGTGTGAGGGGGGTGCAGAGGGGCCGCTCGGAGGCGTCGGGGGTTTCGGGGTCCCCCTCCTCCCCATCCTCCGGGCCGCGCTCCAGCTCCTCCAGCTCCAGGATGCGCTTCTCCAGCAGCTCGGCCTGCCGCTTCTGCTTCTTCTTCAGCTTCTTCTTCTTGTTCTTGGACATCTTCACTGCCTGAACACACACACTATTAGAGCATCTTCACTGCCTGAACACACACACACACACACTATTAGAGCATCTTCACTGCCTGAACACACACACACACACACTATTAGAGCATCTTCACTGCCTGCACACACACACACACTATTAGAGCATCTTCACTGCCTACACACACACACACACTATTAGAGCATCTTCACACACACACACACACACACACACACACACACACACACACACACACACACACACACACACACACACACACACACTATTAGAGCATCTTCACTGCCTGAACACACACACACACACTATTAGAGCATCACACACACTTTGTGACATTCTGAAATAACTGCCCACTTCAAATTCAAATGTGAGGTTCCTTGTTTCGATCGCAAGTTATTTCTACATTTGTCACATTACATTAAAATGGTAGAACCTGGGCAGCGGATGGCGTAGCGGTCTAACGCGCCACACTTTGGTGTGGTGTGCGCTGCCTATCAGGGACGCGGTTTCAAACCCGCATCTCTACCAGACCAGCCCTGGTCGTCAGCCCTGGTCGTCAGGGGGGGGGGGAGGGTGAGCCGGCACGAGTCCGTCGAGGAGAAGGTAAAGGCATCCGTGGAAGAGTTTCTGTCTCGTTTCCAATCGGCCAGGAATGTGTGTCTCGCTCCCGGAGGACAGGCGGGGGACTCGTGGGGGTGGGGAATTGAAATAAATAGAGGGTATAATTGGCAACCAAATTGGGAGAAAAATGGGAAAAAATTATAATAATAAAAAAATTTAAAAAAGTTTAAAAAAATTGTAGAATTGGGGCCTCGAACAGCATAGCGGTGTAACACACCCGCATTGACTGGCGCTTTGCGAGTGTGAGCTACCTATTGCGGTCGTGGTTCGAAAGCCGACTGTTAGTCTGACTCTGGTCGGGAGCCCCGATGGGGGGCGAGATTTGGCTGTCTACCCCAGGGGGTTGGGGGAGGGAAAGTCGGCACGAGCTCGCCGAGGAGCAGTAGGGGCGTTCCTAAAGAGCAGGTGGGCAAAGTTCCGCCTCGGAGGAGGCGGATCATTGCCAACCTCGGGGATAATAGCTCGAACTGTGAGACAGGCAGCGGGCTCGTGAGGGGAGGGCGAATCGAAACAAATAGAGGGTTGAATTGGCTACTAATTTGGGAGAAAAGCAGAGGGAAAATGTTCCAAAATGGTACAACCGCCATTTCCAACCCAAACATCATAAACCAACTGTTTCTCTTATCCTACCAGCATCAACCTTCCAGCTATGACTGAATCTACTGGGCCCTTGAGTCCTGCTTTCGCTCTCTGTTCCTCTCTCCCTTGTCTCTTCTCTCCTCTCCTCTCCTCTCCTCTGGCTAGCACTACCTTCACTGAAACCTTGAACAGGGAACGTTACTTTGCAGCGTTTAGCCACTGTGCATGGCCCGCTGTGCATGACCCACTAAAGGCTGTCGTGCAAAATGAGCCAAAACTGGGGTGCATTTAGCTACATGGAATATTTTTGTGCTGTTATTGAGCCCTGAGCACTAAATGGAAAAGGTCCGACTCATTTGAAACCACCCACCCAAGTGGCTGGTAAAGCTGGCGAAAATTCAACGGTAATTTTTACACAAATTTGGCAGCTCATTTCAAAGACAAATAAGCCTTTGGCACAGACCCTGAATTTAGTCTGAAATATCCATTAAAAAATAAATAAATTAAGAAGTTATTAATAAGCACATGCAGTCCACCAACATTTAGGCACTGGACAAAACTCAATCCGGTCTTGTTTTCCTATAAGGGAATTAGGGAAACAAACTCTTTAAAAGGTCTAACAAATAAAAGATTCACATATTTAGAGAAGAACAGATTTGAAAAGAGGAAACTTACTTGTTTTGGTGGTGGAGCTGTACTCACTGTGAAGGAGAAGCACAAAACAGAATGATGTCATCCTTTTATCATACAAAGCCCGAACAAATACACATACACACACGCACACGGAGGGGTCATTGACCTCTGTCGGTCCCTGCTGGCTGCTGCCGCGGTGACGCAGACGTGAGTGTGGACGTGCTATCACGGTGATGTCGCCTCCCTGTCTGTTTTAGGCCCGTTTACCTGCAGAGCCGGAAGGGGGAGGGGCTCCGGCTCTCTGCCATTCCGTAGCCTCCGCCGCCAGCCTCCGGACGTAGGGCTCGTTCACCGTCATCAGGATGTTCTCCGGCTTGATGTCCGTGTGGATGATCTTACACTTGGTGTGCAGGTAGTCCAGGCCTTGCAGAACCTGCAGAAAAACCACACCTCCAGTCAGATGAGAAATATTACAGTCCAGAACAGGTAGGTGTGTGTGTTTGTGTGTGTATGTGTTACCTGTCTGATGATGCTCTTGACACAGGGCAGAGGCAGGCCCTGGTAGTTGGACTTGATGATCCATTTGAGCAGGTGGTGCCCCATGACCTCAAACACCATGCACACGTCTGAGCACCACAGTGAAGGAAAAACAGGAGGCTGGCAGGCAGCCGTGGGACAGTCAGCCATGGGACAAGCACACCTGGCTGCACAGGTAATTCAGTGGAATGCTGTCGCAAAAACGCTGAGGTACTGCCTCAGATCAGAAGAAATCTACACACAGCCCTTTCACAGGAGTTATGGATTCCACAGGGCATGACTTTTCTGAGCCTACAACTTGTGCACCTATAAGCCAGTACAGCAAAATGTACGTGAGTGTATAGGCCTAGAGCACTGGTACTGGCGTGCCAGTCTGGTGTTTGCTCCATCTGAACCCCTCACTAACTAATATAATATATGCCATTTAGCAGACGCTTTTATCCAAAGCGACTTACAGTAGTGAATGCATATATTTTTCAGTATACGTGGCCCCAGTTGGGATTGAACCCCACAACCTAAGCGTTGCTAACGCCGTGCTCTACCAACTGAGCCACAGAACACCACAAAACTGGATTAATTATTAGGCTTAATAAACGCAGGCGGCCATGTGCTGGAGGTGCTCAGACATTTAGACTGATCGATTAAGGGTCAGAGCCTGAATGTTCAAACTGTGCCAAAAGGCATTTCAACCCACCTGAGCTGGAACTAAAACCAGAAACATCCATCACTCCAGGATCAGGGTTTCCCACCCCTGCTCTGTGGTTCGGTGTCGTTAACACACAGACATCATGAGCCACATGATAAAGATACGATTAACAAGCAGTTAAGCCCTGCAGTGCCAATCTCAGCGATAAACCGCTCTCTTAAGGGCTCCTCCCGTGTTTATGAAAACCTCACTACAAACCAAACACACCTCAATCATTTTACATGACGTACATGCAGACGTTGTTATCCAGAGCGACTTACACACACAGCTTACATTGTTTTATGCATACAATCCTTTTGTATGCATACCTTGATCAAGGGTACAACGGCAGTGGCCCTCAGTCATGTCATCAACCCAGGTTCCTAACCATTATACTACTCTGCCAACAATCCAGGTGAGAGGGGGGCGAGAGACCCTGAAAGGATACGGGTTCCATTGGTGCCAGAGATCTTGAAATCGTCCAGGAGCTGAACCACCATCTCCCGGTTAGGGTCGTCTGGGTCTGTGTTTCTCACCTGGTGGAGAGAGAGAGCGGAGGGGGAATTGGCTTTTATTCCACAAGGGGCACTTTGTACCAACAGCCTGATCACGCTAAATTATGAGCATTGCAGAAAAGCTTGATTACCCGACATTTTCAGATTTAACCCTATTCTTAGACCATAGGACACATGAATTGCGTATGGGGTGCGTGAGATGAGAATCCTAAGCCTAAGCCAAGCAAATCCACCAGAATTCTGGTGGCGCCAATCAGATTGCAGGAGGCCTAGGCCACAGAAGTTAAGTTATCCAGATGCTTAATCAGAGATTAAGGGTCTGGATTCCAGACTTTTAAAAATAAATACATTTCATATTTTTCCACATTTTCTCCTAATTTGGTGACCAATTGTAACCTCTTCTAGTTCAACCTGCACTTAGAACAAGTGCCCTTACCAGCTGTGCCACCCGTGGTCCCCTCCGTGACATATTTTTAAATTATTAATTGAATTTAAAAAAAAATGTAACCTTTATTTAACCAGGCAAGCCATTAAGAACAAATTCTTTACAATAGCGGCCTGGCAAAAGGCAAAGCCTCTTAAGGGAAGGGGAAAGGGGCTAAAAGGGAATGTTAAAAGTTAAGTTAAAAGACAGCAGCACACATCCAAACATTTCCAACTACTCTACTTACAAACATGATCAGGCAATATAATAAAAGAGCAAAGAACAGCAACAGAACAAGAGTAGCATACACAGGACAGGCATTAAGACATATGTGTTAATGTTATGAGTACAGAGCTCAGTATCTGGTGTGTGTGTATGGTATCTGTGGCATGTGGGAGTGAGCTGGTTCAGCGGGAGGGCGCGCGGGTCAGCGCTGCTCACCGATCTCAGCAGCTTGATCTCGTCCAGCGCCGTCTCGGTGTAGTGCTCTGCACTCTTCACCACCTTCATCGCCACAAAGCGCTTCCCCCTGAAGCACACACAGACACACACGCGCACACAGAGACATGACCATAGGGCTCAAATTACAAACAACACTTGTGTACAGTACATGCCATTTTCATTTTGATGCACACCGTGTAAAATAGATTGTAAAGATAACACAGCATTGCACACTGTCTGGTGTATGCACACAATTTCAAATAATGTGTCTCAATGTGTGTCAAACGTAGTGTGAGACTGTTTGTGAGACCGGGGCTTACTGGATGTCCCAGGCCAGCCACACGGTGGAGAAGTGGCCCCAGCCCAGCTTACGGATCACATGGTACCTCCCGTTGAACAGGTCTCCAATCTTCACATGGTGATAGCCACCTGAGCAGGGCACAGGTAAACATGGACATTAACGACAAGGTTGTACACTTCTTTCCATTACCCTGACTCCATGGGGAGCCTGACCAGGTCGACACTGCTGTGACATAACTCCGCCCCAGAGTCCAGGGGGCTTGCTCTGCTAATAAACCAACGGACACAGTTACTATTTCTGACGAATCAGGATCTTGTGTCCTGTATGTGGGGCATGAACAGGAGGTCGGCCAGAATTTGATAAACCAATCAGATTGCAGGAAACTAATATCACAGACAATAGCTTAGTTTCCCAGTTGATCTAGAGAGTGAGGCTCCGTGGAACCAATCGAATTGCAGGAAACTAATCTCAAAAACAGTAACTTCCTTTCCCAGATTCTCTAGAGCAGGGGTATTGAAATCCAGGCCTCGAGGTCCACAGTGTCTGCAGGTATTTGCTCCAACCACGCACAACACCACCTGATTTCACTAATTAGCTCGCTTTGGACCAAGGAGGTACACTATTATGTAGTGCGTGGTTGGAGCAAATACATACAGACACTGCAGACCTCGAGGCCTGGATTTCAATACCCCCACTCTA
Organism: Aldrovandia affinis; assembly: GCA_029706075.1. NCBI lineage: Eukaryota > Metazoa > Chordata > Actinopteri > Notacanthiformes > Halosauridae > Aldrovandia > Aldrovandia affinis. The sequence goes on from JAINUG010000327.1 coordinate 599,807, forward strand.
GAGAGTCTTGGTAGAGCCAATCAGATTGCAGCAGACCGCTCTGGGTGCGGGCGCTCGGCGGGCACTCACCCTTGCAGTAGTCATTGGGGTCCTCCTGCTCCTCGTCGTCAGAGCCCAGGATCTCCTCCTCTGGCTCCTGCTGTGGAGACTCTGGCTGCTGGGAGGGGGCGGCGGCACGGGGGTGGGGCTCCGGCCTGGGGAGGGAGAGGTGTGGGGGTTACGGTGCTGCAGAGGAACTCCACACCCAAAATGTCCTTCAACAACTGCAGCCATGGCAAAAGAGGGCTCAACAAACCTTGAACAGAAGCCCACAGGTGTGAATCGAAGTCACTGACAAACAGGACATAGTGAAGGGGTTCCTCAGATGACCCCATTTGGCCCCATCTAAAACATATCCACCTGAACCGATCTCCTTCATGCAATACTGTCTCTCTGTAGTTGCCAGATCAGACTGAAACCCATCCCACCAAGGGATTTGTACCTGCCATGTACCTGTAAGGGTCATATAATAATGTTCGCTCAGCATTTACAACCAAAAAAAGATCGATTTACAATTTTGTTATTTGACAGACGCTTTTATCCAAAGCAACTTACAAGAGTGCATTCATATGGACAGAGACTAGAGCTAGAGCTCTAGCTAGAGCTATGGAACAGTAGGTTATATTCTAATTATTGAAATTCATTACCAGCGTTTATGCTTCAAAACCTGTTATACAAAGGGGGGGGGGGGGAAAGGTTATTTTATACTATTTTTTTCTTAAATTAAGGTGGAGTCTAAAAAGGTGAGTGTTAAGTATTTTTTGGAAGATAGCTAGAGAATCTGCTGTCCTGACCGAGTGTGGAAGCTCATTCCAGCATCTGGGGATCAGGGCAGAGAAAAGGTGGGGCTGTAGGGAGCGGCTATGGTGAGCTGGCCAGAGGAGACCGATTGGAGGGATCTGGAAGGGGTGTAGGGTGTGATCATTGACTGAAGGTAGGAAGGAACTTCAATTGAATGCAACGTGCAACAGGGAGCCAGTGAAGGGTGGAGTGAAGACAGTGGACTGACGTGTGAGAACTTTATGAGATTCACTACTTAAAACCAGACATTTTCAACACAACCTAAAACATTTGAAGTTTGAAAATGTGATTCTTCATGAATAATGATGAGAAACCAAAGCCTCATACAGAAACGCTTGGTGACCTTGAACAACCGGCGCACCCACCCCTCTTAAAATGGTCTCATCTATTCCGTCTGAGCGAGTTGATAAAGGCATTTCAGCGCCTCAGCAGCTATGAAACTCTGAGCTGTTTACAAAAACACACTAATCAACACAACCCGTTAAATCACCCGGGGATATTTCAGTTATTTATAGGCTGAGATGAGCGGTTCGCCTCGAATTCCTTCGGTCGCCCGCCCAGCACATCTCTCACTTTCTCCCCTCTGTTCCGCTGTGCTGTCGGGACAGGAAGTGGTCATGGGTCTCCTGAGAAGTGTTCCGCATAATCACTCTTTGAAGTCTGTCTGGCGCGAGTGTAGCACCGATGCGCATATGTGGGTCGATAGCTCAAGGAAGGCTCTTGCCATACCACCCCACTCCAAATAAAAATACACTCAAAGTGGGCCAAGTCGTGTCCTGGTTTGTAGACCCTTTTGAGCGTTGCACAAGTTTATAAACTGAGCTTCAACAGAACCCGCCTGCGAAAGCGACTGACTTTTGCAGACGGCACAATATGGTCGGCGAAGCAGCAGCTTAACATGCAGAATGACGAGCCTGGTGAAAATCAAGAAGCCAAATCACACAAAGGAACAAATGTGTACCCACTACCAAGAGACCAGAGACTGGTGTGCTTGGACTAAGAATGTGTTGTCAGTTCGCTCGGTAACAACCAGTAAAGGCACTCGTCCAGAGGCGGCAACCTGCACAAAAAATATTTATTGTGAAGAATAACCCCCTCCACAGTATAAATGGGCCACCAACCTTGTACACAAGCTACCATCTACATGCAGAATGAGCAGCGTTGATTTGCTCTGGCCTCCAGTGCAGAAGGCCACTAAACTGCTGTTGCACGATCAGCAAAGCTGTACATTCTGTGTGTGTGTGTGTGTGTGTGTGTGTGTGTGTGTGTGTGTGTGTGTGTGTGTGTGTCGGAGACATGAAGCAGGAGTAAAGTGCTCAGCTGCTTGGCTCGGGTGTGTGGGTGTGTGTGTGTGGGAGTGTGTCGGAAATGTGAGGTGCGTTTGACTCAGGCGTGCGTCACAGGCGTACATGTCTCTAGTCCCGAGCCTATTCCACCTTCAGAATCTGCCGTCAACCCCCCTCCCAGCCCGCGACCCCACCCTAGGACCACCACCTCCAACCGCCTTGAACTTAATCAAGTCCCTCATTATTTTCCATATTGGTTTATTGACCGCTGTTGGTCAGACCCTGAGACAGCCAGAGGAGGATGGCCTCCTCCTCATGAGTCTGGTTCCTCCTAAGGTTTCTTCCTATTTGCTCCACCTAGGGCACAGGTGTCAAACTCATTCCATCTGGGGCCGAGTGTATGCAGGTTTTTGTTGCAACCAATGCACTACAACCTGCACACACTCGGCGCTAGATGGAATGAGTTTGACACCCCTGACCTAGGGAGTTTTTTTCTTACCACTGTTGCCCGAGGCTTGCCTTTGCCTTTGAGGTTCAGACCGGGGTCTGCTGTAAAGTGCATTGTGACAAATGTGTTGTAAAATGCGCTATACAAATACAATTTGATTGATTGATTGAGACTTGAGGTGTGTTTGGCTGAGGGTGTGTGTGTGTGTGTGTGTCAGAGATGTGAAGCAGGCGCTCTGTGGTGGGGGGGGCAGGTCTTACCTGCTGAACAGGTGGAGCAGAGTCACACAGGCAGGGTGGTAAAAAGAACAGGCCAGGTGTGTTGTTTACTGGGTACTGCCTAAGGAATGACCAGGCAGGTGGAACGCAACATTTATCAAGGCAAGGGGAGGCCTGCCATGGCCGCCTTTCAATCAAACTGAAATATAGGCGCCGGACGGGTGAGACCATTTAGAAAAATATCCCTCAAAATATCGGATAAATAAAATAAATCCTCCTAAATTAGCCCTCAGATGAACAGGTTTGCGGAGCACAGTGCTCAGCTGGACTAACAAATACACACCTCCCCGAAACACCCTACCACAGCCGCCAACACCTCTGCCTTGTTTCTGCTTATCTATGGGTGGGACACACAATCCTACAGCTGCCAATCAGGAAGAAACTAAACTACAATTAAAAAATAACTCTTCCAGGGTAAAGCCCGTGGACATGAATTAAGACAGTCCTTCAACTCTGTGACTGTGTGTGTGTGTGTGTGTGTGTGTGTATGAGTGAGAGAAAGTGTGTGGGTTTGTGTGTGAGTAAGAGAAAGTATGTGAGTGTGCGGGTGTGTGTGGTGCATGCGCATGCGAGTGTGTGTGTGTGTGTGTATGTATGTGTGCATGTGTGTGAGAAAGAGAAAGAGAAAGTACGTGTGTGTGTGTGTGTGTGTGCGCGGATGTGTGCGTGACTGAGGGAAAGTATCTGTGTCGTGCATGTGTGTGGGCGTGTGCAGAAGTGCATTTGCATTTGAAACAGGTCCAATGCTGGACTTGCTGTTATGTTCCTGCCGCTTTCGCCCACAACTGTCTTTTTGCCCACAACTGAAGGCGGCAGCCGTTAACCCCTGCCTTCCCGCTGCCCTGACGCCTGCTGTCCACCTCACCTGCCCATCTCACTTTCTCGCGGGTCTGAACACAATCGCAAACAACCTGTATGCCCCCTCTCTCTGTGCGCGGCTGGAAATGAAGCGTGCCGTGTGAACTGCATCCAAAGACCGTGCTCGTCTGGTTCTGAGCTGATCACAGGTACACAGATGACAGGACAGAAGCACATTTCTGATAGATAAGACAGCCCGTTTCCCTGCGCTACACAATGCCAGAACGCCAAGTTATTCTCCTGCTTTGGACGTGAGCAGCAGATCTGAATGAGAGGCAGCCTGCGGGGAACACTCAGCGCACAAACACAAACACAAACACAAACACACACACACACACACACACACACACACACACACAGGCAGACAGACATAGCTAAGGAGACGGCAGGAAGTCGTACCTGGAGGACGCACGGCTGCCCATCTGACCACCGAGGAAGAGCGTCTCAGAGAAAACGCCGGGAGGAAGAGCGAGGAGGAACAGAACGAACACAAACACCGTGCTGCAGGCTGCTTTTCCTCTCTCTCTCTCTCTCTCTCTCTCTATATTCCCTCTTTCTTTCACTCACTCGCTCCCTCTCCTTGCTGTCATGAGCCAGGACCCGCCCCCGGACTCCCAGCCCTGTGCTGTTTGGCTGGGAAAGCTGGCCACTGCATTGCAGGTGAAAAACACCGCCCCCTCTGTAGCGCGGGGTCCGCTCCCCCGCTTTTTGAACAAAAGTAAAACTGGGCTTCCCACAGGATCACGCAGCGTGAGGCGCCTTCCTTTCATTCCCCTCGACTGCACCGTTTCAGCGCCAGGTGTTTACTGCGCTGAGCGGGGTGCATTCTGTGGGGGGGGTCCCTACACTCTAATCCAATTCAGCCCGCACCCCCACCCCCCCTCAAACAGTCACGGAAAGAGCAGGTGCACAATTTCCTTCCAGATTCAAACGGGCTGCGGAGAACCAATCACTTGGATTAGCATCGTTTTGAAATTCTTCCCTTACGAACATCATTCCCAAAGCCCTGCCCCTCCCATCTGTTTAAATAACTGCCCGTTCCTTCACCAGACTCTGGCTGACAGCTTGGAGTGCTAATTGAGGATTACGCTCAATGACAATGTTGACATCCCGTCTCCATGTTCTTGGGTTGTTCAGCAACCATCGCACGCTGGCAAGACTAAACAAACAAACAAAGTCGCTCCTGTGAGTGTACTCTTCCCCACAGGTGGTACGTGGTCTGCTCAGCTGTTAGGACAAACAGGTGGGATTGAGCTCGTGCTGCTGGAATGTTGCTCTCCTCGTTTCACAATGACATAAGAGCGTGTGACATCGCCCCTCTCGGACAAACCAGAAGTGCACAGACACTTTCAGACCACCCTGTGACGAGACAGCGTTTCTGTTCTAGTGTACACATACGAGCTTGCCTGTGCAAGCAGCTGTCCTGATATGATTAAAGGAAGTTATATTTCTTATCGTGATTTTTACCATGTAATAAAATTTCAGTTGAAAGGGACAGGATGCAGCATTTACTCTTGCGCAGGCACGCACGCACAAAAAACGTTCCAGTTCCACAAACTGGAACTGAGAAAGGATCCAGGCCGCCCCCCCCCCCCCTGCCCACGGAGGCAAACACACAAAGTGTATAAATAAGCACGGCTGATCCTCACAGTCGATGGGGGGGGGCTCACAGCACTCACAACCCCCCTGGCCTGTGAAGGGCCCCTTTAGCTTCAACCCCATCCAACCCTTTCAGGGTAGGCCCCAGCCTATGTAGCAAAGAAGGTGCAGCGCATTGCATTACCAGAGCTTTTAACAGTTCATGGGGTTGTATCAATTGCAAAGGTATATAAACTCACATAATGCTGAAAAAAAATCTGGAAAATTTTGTAAGAGGAGGAGGAACGTAGGTTCAGCTTCGTACGTGATCCGTGTGGTTACCGTGGTAGCGAGGACACAGACCTGGGAGAGCAGCTGGGAATAAACATGGAGGAGAGGAGCTAATCTCTGTACACTGACAGCGAGACTAAACGTCTTCACTTCCACATTACACCGTTAAAATAGCACTGGAGTAGCAATGCTAGGGAGAAACATTTCATTAACCACATTGCCTCTGTCTTCTTTTCTTAAGTTGTTTCACATTCAGACTCCCAAGCTGTAAATCAGTCTTCTAAAAAGAAGCATGTCAGCATCAAATTACATTATGAGTATGTTTGTGATAAGTGATAGTGAAAATGATACCACTTTGAACTTAAAACGTGTGCCAGGTGCACAAGGTGTGTACATGTTGGTTTGTTTTATCTTTGAATTATAAATGTACTATTCAAATCTAAATAATAAAAATCATGGAATGAGAATATTTATCATACAGTAATGATCAATGATCTATTGAAAGGTGCCCTGCTCCTGTGCATGCCCGTCGGTATCGAACAGATCCTGAGTTTGACAGGTGTGAAACGCAGGTGCGGTGAGACGAGCAGGCGGACGAGAGTTTGGTAAGAATGGCCATTACAGAACAGCACCAGGGCACGCAGATCCTCAAAACAGACTGGTATTTTGACATCGGTCATTTTAGAGCAGTCCTTCCGCTTGACCTTCAATAAGGGGAACGAGGGAACTTCAGCACAGCGGTCAATCTCATTTTCATCACAGATGTCAAATTCAAATTACGTTCATTTGGAATCGGCCGTTAAAAAGTCCACAAGTAATCAAATCCACTCCTGTCATGCTTTTGATTTAGGCTTTTAAGCACCTACACGCAAGATTGTTCTTTAAGAAAATGAGGAAATGTGTTCGGTCACACAAGGAATTCATTTCTTTTAGGGAGGGGGGTTGAGAGAATACAACGGGTTATATGGGAGATAATTTCTATAATAATAATTTTTAGATAATACAGCATTTTTCTTTTCCATGACTGGTGCTCAGTACATCCACCCACACACTGTACGGTGGTACATTTCAGCTTCAGGGAAACTCAATTCTGTTGAAGGAAAGGAAAGGAGAAGGGCGTGCCAAACACGACTTTCCCAGCATATGAGGAATGCCCCCCATAACTATTAAAATGAAGATGCTCGGGGCCTCTCGTGGTGTAAAGGTCAAAGCGGAGTACTTCCCTGTGGGCAAAATAAATAGGCGAGTTCCGTCTCGGATGAAACGGTTGATTGCCTGCCTGAGGGTAGTGGCTTGTTCCGCAGATGCGGGCGACAGGGTATAATTGGTCACCAAATTGGGAGAAAAAAAAATTCAGAAAAAAATCAATAAAAAGACACTAAAATAAGTTGTGTGTGGTGAAGGGTGAGGATCTGTAAATAGCCGTTTCAGGTGCACAGCGGAGTCGCTGGGTCAGGGCCAGGCCTGTATTTATATGGCTTTCTAAAATTAGAGATCTGTGCAGGATGCTTGAGTCACCGCGTCAGAACGCCACTGCAGCGGGAACACACGTGACGTTACATGTTTTTTCCCCCTTCTGTGGTTCGGTGCTCTGGACGGAGGATCCCAGAGAAATACTCCATTTTCCAAACTCGAGGCTTTTCTAGGCAACTCAAATAACTTTGGGACAACCTCAAACAGCGTCTGAATGGGGGAGGGGGTGACAACCCCACCACCTCAAACTCTAGGGGGCACTCCAGCGACAGCTAGGACATAGGCCCAATCTGTATGCTGTTTGTACACACTCTCTAAAGGAAAAAGCTGTTTAACCAACTTCCTGTGCCTATGAATAGTATGTTGTCAAGTCAGGCATGACAAAACCTTGCTGTGTGGGGTTTTCCCCCTCAATTATTCAGTATATGCAATTCTATCACGGACCACACTGATAACTAAAGGTTACAAAAGCTAAATAAATCAGATTAGAACAAATTGAACAGCTTAAATTTTCAGTAATACTGTGCAGTCTGTCACAACAGCTTAGCCTCTCGCCGTTAGCCTGTCTCTGCTGCTCTGTGTAGAGTGGAGAGCGATGTTCACTCATTCAAAACCAATCCTCACCGAGCGACTGAGTCATTAAACGCAGCACACGCTCAAAGCCTAAACAGTGAAACAGATCCTGCCACCTCGATATGAGAGCGGTGCATCGTAATCCTAGCGGCTGGGATAAAGATCGAGCGGGCGGGGGGCTGGGGGGGTTTACCTGCGCGCCCCTCCACCTGTGAGTGCATGCTTTGGAAAAAAACAACAGCGGCACAGCTTTGGACTGCCGGACATAACATATGCCATTTAGCAGACGCTTTTATCCAAAGTGACACAGTAGTGAATGCATACATTTTTCAGTATATGTGGCCCCAGTGGGGATTGAACCCACAACCTAAGCTAACGCCGTGCTCTACCTACTGAGCGACACAGAACCACGCGAGGAGCATGGCGGTCAGAGACCCAGCAGATTCCCTCCCTCCATCCCTGGGCGAGGCTGTGGACGATTACGAATGGCCCTGCATGAGTCGGGGTGACTCGAGCGCAGACGGTGAGACACGTCACCGCAATCAAAACAAGCGCTCCCCCCTAAAACAGAGCGGAGTCCTGGTGAGGCCGGACACACAGCTCATTAACGCCAGGCATTTTTTATTCAAGTCGAACATCAGCACTGGAACAACAGAACTGCAAGCCAAGTCGGGCCTGACATTCAAGTTAATCTGACCACGGGTTGCCATGCATAATGATAATAAGATGAAAGCCATCTGCTTAGGGCATCACACATGCAATCAGCCAAATCACAAACATACAGTGTGATAACGCAGTGTGATAACAAATGTTTGTGCTTTATGATAAATATCATATTCAACACATTTTGTGCGTAGTCTCGCATGAAATAGGAAAGTACAGGAGTGATCCAGCAAACTAGTGATCAACTAGTAAATGACATTAACTCGATATAAATATAAAAAACAACAGATTAATTTGATTGATAAAGTATAAGATCTAAGAATCACATGGGGTTAGTTTGGGCCTTATTCAACTTAACACTGCTCAACAAAGCTAAATCTCTGAAACACACTTGATTTCCAACAGGTAACTGACAAAAGGAAGCAGTTGAACACCAGATGGTGATAAAAACCGACCACAAACTCTCACAATGCACGTTAAATGGCAATCATTTCGCCAGACAGACAGTACAGTACAGTACAGTACGGCAACCAATCCATGCTCAGACGTTTTGTCGTTTTTTCCACCGCAAAGCAACCTATACTGAACCTAACTACCCCTGCTGAATTCAGCTAGTGCTCTGTTTAGGTACTACTGAGCCGAACAGGGACCTAAGGGGGGAGCTAGCAATACTGCAGACCATAAATTTGTCAAGGGCAATCATCACAGAATCGTCACACTAAATCTCAGACACAACCACCATGATTTTTGGGGTTTTTTTTGCTTCACTTCGGCATTATTATCAAGTTTGCATGATTTTACGAGTTTGGTTTGTGTTTTGCGAAAACTGAAATAAACATGTTTTCTTTGAAAGAACAAAGTATAGTATTGTCATTACCATTCACCATTAGAATACACATTTTCATAGTACAACATTTTAATTCCTCACATAAATAGGATAGGAATCGCTTCGATGCATTCCGATGCTCAGGCTAAACCCAGACCTTTGAAACAAAAGGACCTGAACTGGACAGTGTCAAATGACAAAGTGTTTGAACAATCTTGCAAATTCAGAAATCGACACTCGCATTTTAAAATGTTTTAGCTCGTAGCTAGGGCTGCATGATATGGGCAGAATCTCAGTGATAATCTTGCTACATATTGCGATTGTGATATAGCACGCGATGTAACAAAACACATGGGTGTAAGATTGATCATTGATACATGTGTTCCAGACATCATAGAACAGGCATTATATTAAGTGAATTAAGGGAACCCAAACAATACCATTTTCCCCAATTAGTTTAGCCTACTGAAATGTTGAAAAAAATTATTCAACTGTTTATTAATATTAATCATATTACTGAATGAACACAGCTGTCATACTGTTTCTTTCACCATTGTGCCTTTGAGAGTTTTTTTTCGTAAGACATTGCATTTTCAAACGCATTCCAAGATTGGTGATTGCTTGCGCTGGGACAGTCTGGGATGTGAGTTCTGGGAGACAAAGCTAGTCTGCGAGTAAGCGTGGGAAAGAAAAGTAAGACAAAACATGCCCAGCGTCGAGCGTTGCTATAGATTTATATTGCAAACTTTGGCAGTATGATATTGCAAATGCTCATATCGGAATAGCAATCGGAATACGATATATCGTTCACTACTACTCGTAGCTCGTGCTGGACATATTTTTGCAGCGACAAGCTACATAAAAGCACAGATGTAAACACAAAGACAAATGTAGCTAATGTTTTCATTTTTATATGATCGAAAAAGCGTAGGCTACAGAATATGAGGTATTAAATTTGATCTTGGTAAATTGCAATTCATTGGAGGACCAATGCTGAATAATAGATATGAAAGATTACATAGCCTAGTGTGAAGTCACTGCGTGGTACCTCCTCGCTCACTACCCCCGTCATGACTCCCCAAATGCCTAGGTAGAGGTACGAAAATTATAGCTAATGTTACGAGGAAAGCAATGTTCTGCTTTTGTGAATTTGAGCTGGAATGTTTACAATGTCAATGCTAATGTCACCACAGCTCTCGCATTCTTTTTTGTCACTTCAGATAACTCCTCCCATCTAACTCCTCCTATCCTCACGGTTCTATTGTGCAGTGTAGAAATGACACAGGGACTCGACCTGTGAAGGTGCCGTGCCATACCGTGCTGTCGGGTGGAAAAACGTCAATTCAAAACAACAAGAGTTGGCAGGAAATTTGAAAACCAGACCAAGACACGAGACATATGATTGCGTGAGAAGTGCTAATGTTGAAATGGAGGGATTCACCTCCCTACGTGGATGGATAAGCTAAATGTTTGGCACAGGGTTTGGATGAGGAAGGGGCTTTTCTTCTGGGAGAGTCTGCACAGCAACCAAGCTGCAGACAACAGGCACGCACGCACATTGGTCCTCCGTCCTCCTGATAACGGCTCTTTAGCTCAATCAGCTGGCGGTCCAGTATCTCTTCTCCCAAGACTTGAGACCACTCACTCAGCCTAGCAGGCAACCTTCTCTCTCTCTGAAAGCAGAGGTGACTTCCCAGTTCGTGAGCTTTATGACCTTGTCATAGTCGCACTGTGAATTGTCCCTAAAGAGAGAAAATGTCTCTTAAGCCCTCAAGACGAATACAGTCTAAAACACAGTGTGGGGCTCTGCAGCCCTTTTGTGGCAAATTCGCAAACTTCCGATGCTGCTGCCAGTACAACATTTAGCCTATAGGTTTGTTTCAAAATTACATGCACCCCCGCCCCTTATTCCCAGACATAACCGAGGCCCCATCAAAGCTGAAGCCAACACAGAGGGAAGGGTCTAGTTGCAATGGCTCGATCACCTCCAATATCTTCTTTGAGATGCCACCTGCACTCATGTCATCGGTGGGCACAAATCCAGCAGCCCTTTCCTTTATTATTCCCCAGTGAACATACCTGATGCATACCGCAATTAGTTCCTGTTTGACTCGTCCTTGTACTCATCAGCTAGGAGAGTGAAGCAGGTGCCAGCAGTTTCACTTAACTCTGCCTTTATGTTCCGTAATAGTAATGAGGCAGCCGACTCAGAACTGAGCAAAGTTGCATTTCTCGGCATCTCTTCAAGTCGTGCTCCTATTTGGGGATCACACTTGGCGATGAATTTGAACGGTTCTAAAACGTTGCCCTTGTTCAGTGCATCCTCACTTTCCCTACGGCCACAAAGTGACATGTCCCGTTTGGCACAAAACAACACAAGGTCCAAATCTACTTTTAGATGTTCCCGATTTCTCAGAATAAATGACATGACCTCCCGCGTGGTCTAGTGGTTTCAACGTCCGACGTTGGCCAAGGCAACCGGGGTTCGATTCCCTGTCGCGCCAGGGTCGGCTCTGGCCGGGAGTGCCACCGGGGCGGCAATTGGTTGTCCACCCCAGGGAGGGGATTGGGAGGCCGACACAGTTCGCTGCGCACAGGAGTGGTTCTGGGGTGCCGGATTTACAGTCGACAGCACGACGGGTGCTGTCTCAGGGGAGGCAGCGCTTCGTCATTGTCACTGCCAGTCACAGGGCTATGGCAGCGAACTACAAGGGAGGCGATTGAACTGGGAATGGCGGGAGTAATTGGCTACCAAATTGGGAAAAAAACAGGATAAAATCGGAAAAATAAAATAATTTGTATAAATGAACTAATTATTATTATTTATTTTTTTAAAGGAAAAAATAAATAAATAAATGAAATGTCTGTGGCCTCACGACTCATCTGGTTAAGAACTGTTCCACGGCCAGTACCATGACAGGCTTTACAGTTTATCGAGAGTGACAATGTCGCTTCGATTCTCTGTGCTTCTCTCAGGCCTGCCTCATGTGCTTCCAGTCTCTGCAGCCCTCCGTGCTCCGTGGTAAATACTCCTTCAGACATTATCATTAAAATGACGACACATTTTGCAAAACACAGCATCCTTTGATATACTGTCCTCTAAGAAACTAAACTCTTTGTACCATTTGGCTGGAAAATATCTGGACTTCCCATTCTTTTTGGTTTGGGGAAAAATGCTTAAATTGGGCTGTGTAGGCGGCTCATCCGGTGCGGATAAATCGGCGGGCAGGCTGGCTAGCATTTTTCTCATCGAGGACATCGTGGAGGGATAGAGGCGGGCATCCCAAGGCAGGTGTGGGCTGACTGGGCTCCTGCTGGTTATGCTCGCTATCAGGTGGAGGATGGAGCGATGAAGTAGGAGTCTCTTGCTCTATTCTTGCTTTTTTTTTTTCTTTAACTCTTCAAACAGGTCTGCTAGGCCATATAGACTACCTTAACACTATACCAGTCAGGGAACATTTGTCGGGCAGGCAGGGGGAAAGAATGTTTTGTTTTTTTGCTTTGTTTTAAATAGCAAGTAGGCATGACTGACATCGGAACTTGACCAGAGTGTGACCTGAGCGTGACAGCTGCATGCGACAAAACTTAGTTTGAATTACTTTTTCTCCTCTTTATTTTCAAACTATAAAATTCCCTCAGCTCTGATTGGGTGGGCCAGCTGTCAATCTGGATGAACCAGTGCCGCCCTGGCCATTCTACGGCCAGGCCCCTGATTCAAACAACGAGGGGGAAAGGGGAAGTGCTCACACATTGCAGAATGTACTCTGAATAACTGTTTAAAGGAGACAATGCTGATACTCTCACTAATGATTACTCAATAAACAGTTATGGAATGGAATTTAACTAGATTCTGTAATTCTACAGTAAATCTGGTAAATAACTTATCTTATTAACAACAAGAAAACTGAGGTTGCAGGCGACCACAACGTGTTCTCGGTTAATGGCTTGTTTACTCATTGAGTGAACATTGAGTGTCCACACTGGAGAAATTCATGAGAAGAAGTGAACAATGACAAACGTTGCGCAAAAACTTTGTTTAGCGCTGGCCGCCAGGGCTGTGTTTACCCATCTTGAGGCCCTGGGCTATGCAACTCAGAGGGCCCCCCCTTCCCCCACCGCGGCGATGCACGCACGCAAAGATAAGCAACACAATACAACCCCTTAATAAACCAGTGCAGAGGCTATGGGAAAATACACACCAACACCATACAAAAGAACGCCAATTACAGTCACATTGCAAACACACCACTGCAAGATAATCAAAATTCGAGCAGTTTTATCACACGGCAAACAGTCCACAAAAGAAAAACAAATTTAATTCTATTTGTATGAGAATGCATATTGGTGTCGCTGAATACAATATCTTAGTCCTTCTTGTTCATAAGCTACATATTCAAGACAAACTAGCATATTAAAAAAAAAAAATCAAGACTCACCAGTGATGACATTAAAAGGCCTTTTTCCTGCTTTTCTTTGATGCTAAATCCTTAAATAAATCCTTAAAATCCAGCTGGCACAGCAGATCATGCTCAATAGACAGAATGGTCAACCCATTGTCTATTTTCCTCAATGGAGGCCCTCAGGCTGTTCTTAATAATGCCCAACTTTGAAAATGACCTTTCTCCTGTGGCATTTGAAATAGGGAGAGTGAAAGAAATTCGGAGTGCAATGTCCACGTTTGGAAAAGCACTTTGGAGTTGTATCTCTCTCAGTAGGACCATCAGGTTTCTTGGTGACAGATCATCAATTGTGTCACAGAATGTCAAACTGAACAAGCTCATCCTCCAAAACATCCTGTAAATCTGTGCTATATTTTCTCTGAAGATTGCAGCTTGCATCGCGTGTTTCAGCCACAGACAGGATCTTGAGATAGGTTTAAAAAGCCAAAATAGTCACAAGTCTCTGTGTAGGACTTAAGTCTTGCTTGCAAAGCACTTGTTAGTTTGTCAATTAGGACTCGGTTTTCTCTTCACCTGCCGAGTTTGAGTTACCGAAGAACTGTATTCCTGTGTTCCTTCAATATACACAAGAGAACCGTCTCCAGTCGGTTCATTTTGTTAGCCAGAGAGCGCGCCTCATCACACGTGAGCATTAGCTTTAGTGGCCTGGGCGTGAGCGGTTCATCTTGTGTCCGACAGTCCTTTTAAAGTCTCTATGCGTTTGTTAACATTGAGCTCAAGTCCATCCATCATAACCTTCCATCGGCAGGGTGATCCCGCGGAAAAAATTGGAGTGACTGCACAGATCTGGAAAAGGTGGTTGTTTCAGAGCAGAAATCTACACTGTTCACTCCGACTAAATTGAGTGAGTGGGCTGCACAAGGTCTCCAGTCAGGCTGGAGGATATACTTCTTGAATACGGGCCCTCAGTCCTTCCTACACACCTGACATGCTAGATGCATTATCATAACAGCTGATCAATATGGGTTCAATCTGGGGTTGAATCAACAACGAGAGAGAAATACTTCACTTTCTGCACCATTAGAATAATTTCAGCTTGAGCTCGTGGTGCCATAAGTGCAATGAATTAATCGCATATAATGTTGGATAAATATGAAGTAGACCCACTCTCCTTGTTTCAATATTTCTTTAAATGTTTGGCAAGAAGGGGGTCAAACTTGCTGAGCAGCTTAAGTATTACCAAATAGTAATAGCCATTGTTAGGGGAAACAAGAACTTCATTGCCTCCTCGGAATGCGAGACCTCGTTCGGACAAGAACTGTATAACGGAGACAACTCGTTTGAAGATCTCACGCCAATACTTCCCCTCCTCTCCTTCAGTTCCTTGTCAATTCCGTGCACCTGTGTGCGAGCGAACCATGTGAGCATTGCATTTTGATAAGGCTGGCCTGACTCAGGCTCTTCAGTCCGACAAGAAGCATGTTTCCAATCCGAAAACCCGGATTTTGAAAAGGCAGGTGGTATCCCGTCGAAAAGCAGACAAAAAAAGCAATATACATTCCCATTGTTGGAGAATAAACCAACTACTCACAGGCAACACTCTCCCCATTACGCAGACAGCATGAAAACAAGGTCTTACTCAGTTGTCTCTTCAGATTTTTATACGATCGTTCCGATGCTGTGCTATGTCTTTATTTTGACATGACAAGGATGCTTTTATTCCTTTGCTCACCCAATAGCTACGCAAGTCTTCGGTAATGGGCCCCCAACAAGCTACATCAATGAATGTGGCTCCCGTTGCATCTTTCCTCCCGACCGCGGAACCTGCACCTGCACCTGCACCTGCACCTACTAGCGGAGTAGTTTCATCGGCAGCGCTGACAGTGCTGATGTTATCAGTGTCTCCGGAGCCGGGTTCCAGAGAAGGCTGACTCGATGCTAACAGGGTTGATGTCGTGGCTGTGCCATCTCTGGTAACAGCGGTATAATTTCCGGAGAAGGCAGTTGACTGGGTTGGTGTGGCAGGACTTGGATTAGCATCTGCATCATCTTCAGCGTCAGGGCATGTGTCAGGGCAGGGTTCGTCGTTAATGTCGAAGCCTGCATTGGTTGCTGTTAAGTAATCATCCGTCGATGTTTTGAAAAAAATAAGTAAGCTTTGGTATATTACGAAGAACCTCTTAATTTCTTGCTTTTTTTCCGTTGGTTTTTGTTCTTTTTTGCGCCCCACTCAAATTTTCTGGTTGACGACATGTTTGTTTTCGATGGAATTTTGGCGATGACAAGAATTCTCGCGACAACATTTTGTACGCTTAACGGCGGTATATCGCGAGACGTACAGCAATGCTATGGGTACGTATACATGTCAAAACTCATTAAGTACGGTCACAAATGTGTGATCATTCTAAAATGCCTTCCAGAATTCTAATTAATGACATCAAAGAGTTATCAATGCAAAATGGACTATTCCAGAATAGAACACTATGAATTGGAACTAGAACTCTCAAAAAACATACTAATGCAAAATTGATGAAAAAAAAAGCAAAATAAATGATAATTCCGCTCACCGCTGAGGCCCAGGACTACAGCCCTTGTAGCCCATTGGGTAAACGTGACTCTGCTGGCCGTGTTGATCCTGGCCAAAGACCAAGAGGAAGGAAAAACATCCAAAAGCAATCCCTAAAATGACCATGTAAATTAATGCACAGCAACTACCATGATATGGGTTACAGAGAAATAATGATCAATAGATGTAGCCAAAAAGGCAACAGCTTCAGAAAAAAACTCCCAACTACAAAGGTCAATATGCCAGCAACAGGAATGGCTCCCCAACAAATGATTTCTGCTGAAAGAATGTTAGGAACTAGCTAGGAGCTTTACAGACTTATCCAAACGTCCATATGCAATGGCCGCGCAATTGTTTTTGCACTGAGGAAAAAAAAGTAGGACAAAAATCCAGGAGAACAATAGGCTTCCACTGCCTTTGGGTAGTCGAAATGCTTACACAGGGGTGTGGCAGGGGGCGACCAGGTGCCTAAGACCATGAGAGTTTGGCAAAGCCACAGCCTAGTGAATGTGCCAAATGTAAGGCATATGAGCAACGACTACCAGTACTTTAGTGAAAAATTAGCCTACGTTTGGCAGCCATGATGGGTCACACAGACCAGCACACTATGAACAACAAATATATAAAAATACAGCATGAGCCAGACGCTCTTTGGCCACATATGGGGCACGGCTATGGCCTTGAAGCCATGAAACGCAGTCTGTGTGCATCCACATACCGTGCCTTCAGTGTGCCAAATGAGAGCTGAATGAGCGAACGCTGTGAAACGGTCACGGACGTGTGAAAATGGGCCTGTAGATAATGAGCCATTATTTATTATTTACATGGTCTCTAAACCCGAATCCCTGGAATGACAAATGAAACGGGACAACATGCCATGCCATGGTGTGGCACTGTGCTCTGGATCTGGGGACCACAGGTTTAATTACGTGCGAGAAATTGCTACCCTCGAGATAAGTGCTTCACTGCGATTGCTCCAATTACAGCACAAATCCAACCATATGACGAGGTCAAAGAACAAAATGGAAGCATTCTAAACTGGCAAATAAATAAAAAATGGCACTCGAATTACTCTCACCGCTGTAAGAAAACAGTAACATGCATGAGAGGATAAGAGACAAGTGCACTTTAAAATATACGCAAAAAACGGAAAAGCACGATGTTACCATTACTGGCATATCCATAGCAATTTCATACAGTTTATAAATGTATATATACGGCATACTCTGGACATACCGTAGTGCCAACAGCTCCTCTGTTCAATGCCGGTAAATCTTTGGACAATGTCCATAACCACACACAGCTACAAGTTACGAACACAAAAAACACACTATAAACTGCTTGATAAAAACGGCAACGGTACAAATGGTACATATTAAGACCATTCATTTGGAAAGAAAGGCCTCGCGACAGCCAGCTCTAGCTACATCAAAACATTGTGCTTGTCGGTGTTGACGTAGAGGAAGCGCAGGCCATCGCTGTCCTTCTTTAGACAGCGCTCAATGCATACATGTACCCAGCTGACTCAGTCTTCAACCATGCACCTAGGAGGAGACACGTGTGGAGCAACTCGAAATCCAAGTTCCCCTGCGTGCGAAATCGCTGCCAAGTTTCATATGTGCTAGCTAACGTTAGCCAACCAACCAACCAACGCTATCTGTGCAACAGACACTGACGGATTAATTAACGTTAGCTTGCAGCAGTATTCTAACCAGACCTGCACTGATAACCGTAATGCTCATGATAGGATAGACCAGCCGTATCCTCCAGGTCAGCTGAAAATGAAATGGCTAATATTAGCGAAGGTTTGAGCAGCTACACTGCTACAGACAGTAGCTATAGTCCATGTGGGAGCGGCCTACTCGCAGGCAGTGAAACGGTAACTACTCACTTCTTGGTGGATTTTTTCGCCTTGGCTCGTTTCTTCCTTGCCTGTAGCGCTAGAACTGTTGAAAAAACGAAAGGTACAAATACAACTTTTACAACAGTTTGGAATATTTATGTTCACAAACTAGGCTAGGTCACAAACGTAGCTTACTGGCGTTAGCGTCCATAACAAGAACTGGCTAAATAGTTAAATTATGTTAGCTGACCAAAATAATCTAGAGCTGCTGGCATGCTAGCACAAGACAGTGACAAATGTGGTGCTTTGTTGTTTAGCTATCTGGCTAGCCAGCCAGGTATATGCTAACTTACTGCGTTTGAAATGCATGGCTTGATGGCGGTTTGAGATTGACATGTTTGAGTTAATCTAATTCCTTTAGCTAAATTGGCGAACGTCAATTTGCCCAATTGATTTAGCTTGCGAACAAACTTTGATTATCCAGCTGACAAGCAAGCTAAAGTATTAGCGAGCTAGCTAGTGCTACGTCGTCAAAAGACGATTGCATGATGGAAAATACTACGGTTATTTAACTAGATAGCGGACACTAGCTAGTTTTGACGCTAATGTTATCCATAACGATCATGTAAAATTATCTAGCTAGCTTGTTAGCGGGCTAACTATGAGAATGCTGGTTTCTGACACAACGTTAGCGCTAGACAGCTAACGTTAGCTTCCCAGCTACTTGAATGTCGAACAATGCACGCGTCCAAATGTTATCGTTACAAACATATTTTTCCGACAACTATTTCACGCTTGTATTGTGAATACAATGTGACGTTAGCTGGCCTGCTAACGTTACTAACACGAGCAAGGTTAGCTCGAGCCTTTATTCACGTCCATATTGCCTAAACGAGCAATAGCATAATGTCTTTGATCGGATTACCTTTTCTCTCCATGTTGGACCGGCAACTCATGGGGATACCTCTTGAACGGGTTCTACTCCTGCACATGCGTAACGCTGGAAACTTTCTCAAAACCCCAATCCTCTGTCCACGCCCCCTCGGGTTACGGGTCCGCCTCTCTCGTTACGTGGAATTTTAATTCCATCTAGTGGCGTGACAAGTGTACTGCATATACCTCCGTTCCTTTTTTTCGTTGAATTAATTATGTGGCTCGCTTCGTCCAAATGACAAAGACGTGGAAAGGTAGAGGGTTCCATCTAGTGGTTGTTAGATGGTTAGTTGTTAGAATAAACATTTACATAAATTTCCCATTGACTTGAAATCTCAACTATTAAGTTACCGTTTTCAATTGACCTACACTGTAAACCCCAGGGCATTACTAGCACAAATATATTGAATAAGGTGAACTTAAATTCTTCCAGAAGTTCTTATTTGAAATGTTTGTGGTACTGACTCAAAACGTAATAACAAATCAGTTTACTTATATAATTTTTATTATTCAGACAACAGCTATTTATGTCATTGAGAACATAAAAGTAATTTGTTCATTTGACTTTTTAACGTTTTAATTAGTTACTGTAATATTTTGTGGTTATTTTTAACTTTTTTGTTTTGTTTTACATGAAAACTTACTTAAAATGTATACTCATAGCATGAACTTATTATTTTCACTTGTTTTTTTACCTTTCTTTTAGTTCCGGTAACTTTTTTCTTCTTCTGTTATTTCGTCAAGAAATGCATAATTTGTAACTCAATTAGTAGGGGAGACTGGGGACAGTTGCACCACTTTTAGCATTTTTATCATATCATAATATTGTCGTATTTCTATGAAAAATAACAGTTATTGAGTTTTGTTTGTTTATGCGTAGAACATAGGCCTACCTTACATCAATGTGCAGATGTTGCCAGGTAGGCTATTCAATCTCTTACCATATTTCAGTGTTAGACAGGAAGAATGGACCCATTTGCAATGTAACAAACAAGTAAAAAAATTATTTTATTATTTTTTTAAATATGTATTTCAATACAAAACTGCAACTTAAAACTGCAAGGCTGACCAGAAAACTCTTCCGAAATCAGCAGCGAACTGTTCAAATTATTTTAATTTAATTAGAAAGAAAAAAACTGATTTCCTTCCTACTCCAGTGAACGTAAACTTATTTGACCCTTGTTAAAAAATTCATTCTGAGTCTGACTCACAGTTGTGGCATGTATAAAATTCCCCTCCATCCGTGCATACTTTATGAGCCCAGGCCTTGCACACCCAACACTGCAGCCATACTTCTTTTGATTTGGAATAGCTTTCCAGACAGACGATGCACACTTCGTCTTCAGATTCATATTCAGATTCATATTCTTTTTTTGACTGCTTTGTGTTTTTCTTTCCAGTTTTCTTTTCTTTTCTTTCCGGGTTTCTTTTTGTTTTGGGCAGTGATCTTTCTCTTCGCCTTCTGCCCCAGTGTTTTTCCCCCCCTCCATTTCTAATGCCTCCTTCACAGGAGAGTCTGTGAGGATGGCAGTGGAGCGTCATTTCCTCCCTTTTCCCTCTTTTCTGGCTCCTGTGTTAGGGTGTGGCCGGATAGTTTTGGGCGAGAAATCTTCAGTACCCATCACTGAGGTTGATGGTCCCGAGGGAGGTGGCACGGGGGAAAGTGGCACGTAGGGAGGTGAACCTGAGGGAGGTGGCACTGAGGAAGGTGGCACGTAGGGAGGTGAACCTGAGGGAGGTGGCACTGAGGGAGGTGGGAGAGGACGGTCAGTGACCATGGATGGTGCAAAGTCACATTCGCTGAATATCTCCCTATTAAACGGCCAAATGCCTGTGCATCGGAATCCTGACTGCACATTTGTTGGTGTTGCTGCTGCCTGTGGCAGGGCCATCCTGACAATGCCTGGGATATCGTATATCGACATCGTCATCCCTGGATGGGTCTTCACCCAGGAGTCGCAGAACGAATTCACCACTCTTTTCAGGGGTCCATATACACTTTGGTCAAGCGGTTGTAATTTGTGAGAGCAGTAGGGGTGGAAGATTAACAGGACAATGCCATGGCTGCGGCAGTAGTCAGTACCTTCCATGGACAAGTGTGAGGGGTGGTTGTCTAGTATTAAAAGCACCTTAGGCTCCGGTGAGCTCTTGGTGTGAAGCTGAAAGTGCTTGAAGAACATCAAAAAATCTTCCTCTTGCATCCATCCTGATGTGTTGGCTGTCCCAGTGCAGCTAGGTGGGCAATCCCATTTTAAATGCACACCTGGGAAAATGAACATCGGTGGTATTGTGTTACCAAGTGCATTGACCACACAGGCTAGTGTCACGAGTGTGCCTCTTTCTGCCGAGGTGGCTGCACCAATTTGTCTTTCACCCCGGCTTGCTATTACCTATTTGGGATTTTGGACAGTCGTTATGCCAGTTTCGTCCATGTTCCCGATGTTTTGTTCTTCAAATTTATGTTTGTCTAAAACCTTGCTGAGATTGTCAAAGAATTTGGTGACATTTGTTTGGTCGAAACCTGTCGCCCTCGAAAGGTTTGTGGCTTGGGCACGTCTTATAGAGAGAGTGGGGTGCCTCTTCAGAAAGGCACTGAACCAGTCAGCACCAGCCATACTGGTCTCGCTCCACGTTGGCGGAAACTTGCAGTTGTAGTGAGAGGCTAGTTGAAAGGCAAACTTCCGAACCTGAAATAAAATGTAAATAAAATTGAAATTGTCTATCTCCCTCTTCCTCCTCCCCCCTCTTGTATACATAGTTCTCTTGTTAAAATTAGTTTTTCTCATATTTATCTTACCTCTTTGGGACTTAACCCATAGTACAAATCGGCTGCCCTTTTTAAATATTCCGTGAGGCTCCTCTCTTGCTCCTCTGAGAATACTTTTCTTGATGTCCAGTACCCTGCATTTGGGAGCTTGTCTGATCCCTCGCCTGCCAGTTTCTCTCGTTTTTTGCAGAATCTGTACAAAGTTGTGTGACAAATGGCAAAATCCTTTGCCACCGCCCTGACTGACTTGCCCGTATCCCTCACCACATTTGATGCCCTTTCCAAAATATTTAGGGGAACCCCTCTCTCAGTTATCCTCTTCCTCACTCGTGGCATTCTGAAAACAAACAGAATACAATTTCTACTTTTAGATGTGTATTTATTTACTGTATAACAAAGAATAATGGCTTACTATTTGCTAATGGACCATTACAACACTTTCAGCAAACAAAAAAATATAATTTTAATATTTGAGTGAACTATCCTTTTCAAATAATTGTATATTAAGACACTTTTAATATTGCTTTCTCCATTAGGACTTAATGTCCTTTTTGTTGTTGTGTGGTGTACCAGAAGTTGTAGCTCGTACAAGGTTTTGATATGGCTGCTTAGCTTGGGGACAGTTTCAACAACATGTTGCAACTGTCCCCAACCCCAACAGCCATGACAAAACCTCGTACTAGCTAGACACAACAACCTTGACATATGCTAATCATGCCACTTAGAAGTCAACAAAACAATGATTCAAACTAAGTAAGTTTGGATTAATTCATGCAAAAGATCAGGACAGTATGAGAAAAATACAGCTCATAAAAAAAATTACTTTCATACCTCCAAAACAAGTTTTGTCAATAAATCCAGGAGCAGAGGTCGAATGTGGCTCTTTTCTTCCATGTGGGAGGGTCTAACTGAGCATGTGCACTATGAGTGTCATCACTAGCATGTTTCTGATTGGAGTAATAAGACTTGTTGCAACTGCCCCTTGTTGCAACTGTCCCCGGTCTCCCCTACTTGTTGTAACAACTATTTTGATATTTTTGAAAGTATACATTTCACCTTTAAAAATTATTTTCAGAAAAATAATATGAACGAATAATAAACTATTACACAATAGTTATATTTGTGTTAAAAAATGTATTTGTCTTTTGTTGTCTTTGTATTCAATACAAAAACTTAATTATCATTTTCTTGGTCTTACATGCGTGGAGATATAAGTAATAATAATTCAAAACTTGTGTGTAAAATGATGCACTGACCAAAACATAGAGATTATTACAAATCCTAAAAACATTAAAACCATTAAGATTATTTGTTCACCAAATCAAATCATCGCTGGAGGCAACCAGATGAGCAGGGATCCACATTACTCTCATTTTTCATTGGGGAATATGGCAGGCCCAGAAGTGGACAGGGGGCTACTGAAGCCTCGTTCGGCCTCGCTAAGCTGATGGACTAGCTATATATTTTTTGATAACGGGATATGTTTGGCCAAGTCTTCTGTCCTATGATGACTTCTGGCACAGCCGTTTTCTGAATGAATATTCATCCTATATATACACTCAGTGGCCACTTTATTAGGTACACCTTTCTAATACTGGGTAGGACCCCCCTTTGCCCCCAGAACAGCCTGAATTCTTTGTGGCATGGATTCAACAAGGTGCTGGAAACATTCTTCAGAGATTCTGGTCCATGTTGACATGATAGCATCATGCAGTTGCTGCAGATTTGTTGGCTGCACATTCATGTTGCGAATCTCCAGTTCCATCACATCCAAAAGGTGCTCTATTGGACTGAGATCTGGTGACTGTGGAGGCCATTGGAGTACACTGAACTCAGTCATATTCGTGGAACCAGCTTGAGATGACGTGTGCTTTGTGATATGGCGCATTATCCTGCTGGAAGTAGCCATTCGAAGATGGGTAGACTGTGGCCATAAAGGGATGCACATGATCAGCAACAAGACTCAGGTAGGCTGTGGTATTTAAACGATGCTCAATTGGTATTAAGAGGCCTAATGTGTGCCAAGAAAACCTTCCCTACACCATTACACCACCCAGTTGACCAGCGAACCGTTGACACAAGGCAGGATGGATACATGGATTCATATTGTTTACGCCAAATTCTGACCCTACCATCTGCATGTCGCAGCAGAAATCGAGATTCATCAGACCAGGCAACGTTTTTCCAGTCTTCAACTGTCCAGTTTTGGTGAACCTGTGCCCACTGTAGCCTCACGACCCTGTTCTTTGCTGACAGGAGTGGAACCCGGTGGGTGTGGTCTTCTGCTGTTGTAGCCCATCCACTTCAAGGTGTGATGTGTTGTGCATTCAGAGATGCTCTTCTGCATACCACTGTTGTAACGCGTGGTTACTGTCGCCTTCCTGTCAGCTTGAACCAGTCTGGCCATTCTCCTCTGACCTCTCATTAACAAAGCGTTTTTGCCCACAGAACTGCTGCTCACTGGATGTTTGTTTTTTGTACCATTCTCTGTAGACTCTAGAGACTGTTGTGCATGAAAATCCCATGAGATCAGCAGTTTCTGAGATACTCACACCACCCCGCCCGGCACCAACAATCATTCCATGGTCAAAGTCACTTAGATCACATTTCTCCCCCATTCTGATTTTTGGTCTGAACAACTGAACCTTGTGACCATGTCTGCATGCTTTTATGCATTGAGTTGCTGCCACGATTGGCTGATTGGATCATTGCATTAACAAGCAGGTGTACCTAATAAAGTGGCCAGTGTGTGTGTGTGCACGGTTGTCTGTACCTTGTGAACTCATCCGTCGTTTCACAGTTGCCCTTCAACCCGAGACAGATTTAGACCGGGAACACTGTATTAGATTAATCGACTTCCTGTCTAAATAATGATTTCTAACAATAAAGAGCTGAGATGAAGAAATGCCAGAAAGGAGAATGATGGACAATGCTGTTTTGTCAACTTCCCATATAATAATTCCTGTACATTGTCTATTGTCAATCAGTCACACATACAATTTTCCATAATGGTTGGCAACTGTTGTCTATAATCATGCGGCTTGACAACTAAACTGTCTGAATCATATGGAAACAAAATAGGATTCAAATTAATGTCAGCAAAAGAGAACATGTATGAATGTCAGTCTCTGAATGAGACTTAGCAACAGTGTTGGAAACAGGCACATAGAAAAATAATGATACAAAAACATTTCAAAAATAATAGCCTTTATTTTTATTTTATTTTTTTTAAACAGTGGTACTTATTGGTTACTCTGTTTTCACATTCCAATATGATGAATTGTTTACATAAAATAATGGAGACGGGTCTTTCCAATGGTACAATGGAAGCGTATTCTTTGCTCAGAGAAAAATCTACACTCTAGACATTGTTTGCCTCACCAGGTTATAAATATCTTAATCTAATTTAATCTTTAGGTTTCTTATGATATTACATGATTTCAACATGACCCTTCAACCTCCTTTAAACTCTCATTCATTCATTCATTCATACATACATACACACACACACACACCATATACACACACTGAAAGACATGCCTGATATAGTTATCTCTTTATGGAATCAAGTAATACTATATCATGAAAACACAGTCATGAAGATAAAACAATAAAAAAGCTGTAACTGATATATTTATATACATCCTGATGTCATCATTATTACACTTATAAAACATGTTCGAAGGGTTTTTGCTGGTTTGAGCGCCTTGCTGAGGACGAAGGAGAAGCATCCAGGTGGCTCTGTCGGCATAGTGTACAGTGGCTCAGTTTCAGGTGGCAATGTCACCAGACATGGTTCGATCCACATCTCTCCTTCCAACAGGAACCCTTACACCCATCTCAGAAGAACAGGAGCGCATTTACGGAAGTTTGTGGCGTACGGTATAAGCTATGACAGCCCTTTGAAATGGGGGAATCTGATTGGATGGAGGCCTCTGTGCACAGGCCTCAAAGCTCCTCCCCCTCTGGAAGTCAATTACGTGCAGTGAGGAGAGAGCAGGACAGGAGAACGGGAGTGAGATGCTTCTCCTCGAACCTCCAACCGTGGTCGGTAGACATGCAGAATGGGGAAATGTTAAGGCAGGTGACAGAGTGACACAGTGCCTTACTGGTGGAAGCCTGGAAAATACAGTGACAGCACGCAGCGCAACATTTTTTCACTTAGAGAAGAAACAGGAACATAAATAAAGGATCTAGGCAATCTGGATATAATTTTTCATACGCATACTACTAAAAAAACCTCAAAAACAATAATAATAAAAAGGCTACCCTCTTGTCTTTCTGTGTTTCGGTCTCCCGCAACATGAGCTGGTAACTGTTACTGGTCCACATTTTTGGGCATTCAGCGGGTGTTCTGAGCATTTGGTTCAACTGCAAATCTTGGGGCCAGCCAGGCAGTGAATTGTCATGGTGTTTACACCTCGGTTCTAAGAGAACTACAGCAATAAAATATCCCACTTCTGCCACCAAAAAAAAAGAGAAAAAGACCAAAAACCCCCCCTGGTACATGTGATTGATGGAGGGCCCCGGAGAATAAACCAAACAAAACCAACTGTAATGCAGTGGTTTGTCCGGATTCATACTGAAGAACAAGCTTTTCATTATGACAACAGTGAGGAGTAGGATCAGGTGTAGAGCCTGCCAGCAATGAGTGTTGCTCAAAGTACACCATGGTCAGGGGACTGAGTGAGAGACTGAAAGTCCCTGTATGAACTAATCTCCTTGGCAGTATTGGGGCTGATGCAACCTTTATTGTGAACCATCAAGGGCTTCACTTCCAGAATGTAAACATCTCAGTGGCCATCTGCCGAAAGCAAATGCATACCAAAGACTAAATAACGGTAATCTCAAATTTGGTGTTAAATTGTTTTGAATAAATTCAAGCACGGAAAACGAAGAGCCAAAGCTCAACCGTTTAAAATCGCTGCACCTACAAAAAAAAAAAAGTGTATTTTGTTTGATTGTTTGCTCACCTTTGCCACCCCTATTTGAAGTACAAGAATAATGAAGTACAAATTTAAGAATCTTGATAAAAATGGTACAAACTAAGTGTATAGTATAGTTTCAATTTAAAATGATGCTGATCCAATGTGTGTTACTCACAACATTCTGCAAGTGTGTGTGTGTGTGTGTGTGTGGGGGGGTGTTGTTCGACTAAGAGAGTCACCTTTGCCCTTTGAACCCAGAGAGAAACCAGCCTTAAATGATGGCAGGCACTTGAATGATATTGTTTTTTAGGTGAGGTGAAGTTCAGGTGAGACGCAGGCAGGTCCTCACAGTGTGACGGGGGTGGGGGTAAAACCGCCGCAGCCCCCACCTCTCAGGACTCCATCTCGTCTCCATCGTAGACCGGCGGCTCGAAGCTGATCACTTCCTCGTAGGTCAATCCTGTCGGGAGGACATGGTGGCCAATGAGAGGCTTCTTAACCACACAGTACTTCAAAAGCTGGAGACATTACAGATACTAAAAGCACAAAACAAAACAACTTTTACCAAATGGGGGGGTATAATTTACATGAGCATTCATTCTCTACAAAACTGTACTTCACCCGCAAAGTAATAAAGTGAAAAATGACTAGGTATTTAACCCAGATCTGATATTTAATCCTGTGGCTTAAGTTTAAATTGATCTTAAATTGAGGTCGAGTTAAGTCTAAGACTCAGACCAGTACAGTGTGCACACGCTGTGGCGGTGGAGGGCTACGGGACTCACGTTTCCACTCCTCGATCTCCAGCTCGCGGCTCTCGAAGCTCTGGTCGTACGGGTCGGCCTCGGGCTCGTCGTCCGGGTCGTGGTACTGGGCGAAGTACTGGTGGGTCAGCGCCTCTGCGGCCGTGATCCGCTTGTCGGTGTCAAGAACCAGCATCTTCTCCAGCAGGTCCACGGCTGCGGAGGAAGACATTGTCGGGTCATTACATTACATTACAGGCATTTAGCAGACGCTCTTATCCAGAGCGACTTACACAGTTTACGTTTCTTTACAATCCATTCATACAGCTGGATATTAACTGAAGCAATTCAGGTTAAGTACCTTGCTCAAGGGTACAACGGCAGTGTCCCACCTGGGGATTGAACCTGCAACCTTAACGTTACAAGCCCAGTTCCCTAACCATTATACCACACTGCCTGCCTGTCAGAGGCAGTCCGTGCTACGACCCTCCCCTTAAAAATGGGTGCAACACAGATTATAATGAGAAAAAAGGGTGAGGTCTAACAAGGAGTGTGTAGGGAGTATGGTAAGAAAATGTAACAAAACCAGGGCCAGGCAGCTTACACAAGCCAGAAGACTGGATAAGGTGTGGACTCACCTGAGCTGTAGGAAACCATGGTTAGGCCCACACCAGCCCAGTCTTTAGGCCACAGTCAAGAGCCTGCCGCTGTTCCTCTCCACTCCATTTTGGAGAAGTTTGTAGATTTTTTGATAAAAACACGAGATACTGTTTCCCTAAGGCTATTCCACATCGGGGGTGTTCCACTCTCGTGAGAATGCAAATAAGGGGAAGAATCAGTGAGACAAGCCGCAAAACGGCCACTCGTGTTTCTCTCTTCCAAACTCCTGATTATAATCTCCTCGACTCCTAAGAACATAGATAAAGTGTGTTTGTATGTGTGTGCGAGATGTTAGACCTTAACCTGCACAGGGCGCTCGCTCATCCTCACCTGCAGCTATACCTGGGCACTGCTGCCTGCTATCTCCACCACAAGACCACCCCTTCCCCCTCATTACAACCAAAATACTGCATTCAGCCATTATGCAAGACTCCCTATTAACAATGGCATGCAATGTTATGGAGCGTAGGTGCAAGAATCTTAAAAGGGAGAATATGAACTATGAAACCACCCCCATACAGTACAAACAAAATGCTTGGACTCAGACGTATTATAACTGTACTTCAGGTTAAATTTTGTTTATATTTAATTATAATTAAGTGTTTGAGCATTACTTACATTAAATAATTAGAAACTAATAATAATAACTAATAATTTCTCAGTCAATGGATCAGCACTGAAATCAACTGTTAGAATTCCAAGGCTACAGTGAATGATCAGAACATTATGCGTATACTGAATTATGTTGTAATCGTGAATGTGTTTGTACTGCCTCTCCTGGCCTAAAAGGAAATGGACCCTAGAGGACTGAATAAAGGAGTATTCTATCATTTTGTATCGTATTGCATCATATCGTATTGCATCAGCTACGGTCTTTGGCCATAGCGGCGGATACTGAAGGCATGTGAACAGTGCGCAGTCTAAACCTCAGAAACATAAGACGCCTACACATCCTTCCACTGCACCAGCGCTCGCACCCACACATCCTACCCCTGATTTTTTTTAAAAACCTCTTCGGGCAGGGCAGGGCAGGCCCTGTTCTGTGACAGGACCAACAGGAGGCCCACGCGCCCCCCCCCACCCCCTTACCCGTAGGATTCGCTCCGATGAACACGTCGGCAAAGTTCCTCTTGGGCATTTGAGGCAGTGAGTTTATGTAGTTCCTGGCCTGTGGGGAGAGACAAACACAATTCTAACGGCTCTAATATGAGGAAGTCATATCAAGAACCACAGGCAGCCCACATGTTTTCTCCGGGGGAGGGGTGGCGGGCGGGTTGGCTTGCAATAACAAGAGCAACAATCTGAAAGAGAGCACTTAAAAAGCCCCATTAGCCGAAATGCAATAACTTCCTCAGCAACGACGGAAGGAAAAAGGCTCCAAGAGCTCCCAAGGCTGCTTCTACGGGGGCGCCTCTGTGGTGGAGTGCGTTAGAGCTTTAGCCAATCGCTGCTTGGCACACACCGACTGCGCGCACGGGGGCCTGCAGACAAGACCAGCGCTCCTGAGAGAGAAGCTAGTCGCAGAGACAGAGCAGGACAAGGCCAGAGCAGAGGAGGAAGAGGAAGAGAGCTCGATCTTAAAGAGGGGAAGGCCGTGGAGAGGAGGATGCAAATTCCACCGACTAAAAAACCCTAAAGCTCCGATTGGCAAGATGGCAGACTCTCTCTCCGAGGGCGTGACTGCCCGGGCAGATAAGGTGATGGAGATCTGTGGCTCTCTGCCTTGCGGAGCGTTTGGCTTTTCAGTTTCGCATGCAGCCAAGACCTCTTCCGTCGCGCCGCGTCTGCGCTTTGAGCAAACAGCTTTGATGTGGGCTGTGGAAGCTTCACTTCAAAAACGTGCTAACGTGTAACGTGCGCCCCCTGTTTTGAGTTAATGGCTGTGCAATGCCACCAAAACAAACACAAAAAAATGTCGGTCGAGCACTTAGTGTTGTTTGCGGCCTGAGTCCATACCAAGCTAGGTTTTTTGCAATGCGTTGTGGGTAGGTTAGGAGGAGTGATGTCACAAAGCTCAGTCATTACAGGGAAGGGGGATGGGGGAGTTGGGGGTGAGGGTAATGACATCTTATGATGTCATTATGAGTGCTCAGATTTCAAAACAGGGCAGTCCGTATGAAAGACACCTACATGCCGCATTACGCAGAATGGGGCAACAGGAGTCCTTCCATCGTGGCCACGTGTCTATGTTTGGAGGGGGGGAGGGGAAAAAATACAATGTTTTGCTTTAAAAAAATGTTTTATTACGTTTCACACCTGCTTTCCCGCGTGTGGAAAAAAAATAAAATGGTACGGACCAAAGCTGGCCTTTCAAGGGCATGATGTGGAAGTGAGAAAAATAAATCCATGCTTCCTCATCTGCTTTCATTTCCTGTATTTCCCTTTTAAAAAGTTTGTTCTGGGTGCTCTTAAAGAGCAGTCGGGTGCACTTCAGGTCAGACGGTCGAGGCAGAAAACGGGCCAGGAACAGGAAAAACACCCCCTCCTGTCTCGAGTAATACTCAAGTAACACTTAACCCATAAGGGTTAAGGCCAAGCCCCACAACATCCGTTATTTTTAAACTGTCGTCCGTTAACTCATCAATGAATCCGAAATACAAATCCGATGTAGCCATGTTCACTGTTGCTATGCGCACTAAACGCTAATTTAATCTCGTTAATCATTGTATTCCAATCTCCCCGCTATCCCTAGCCATATACTGGTCCTTTCTGGTTATCTTTGTCATTTGTTTTTCTTTTGTCAAAAAGTTCCTTGTGCACCGAAACCATAGTTATTCATTTCTCCGCCGCCGTGTTTAGCCTATCAATAAATGACTTTAGGGAAGCCAATACAGCAAAGATGCAAGCGTGCGGCAGCCGAAAACCGCGTTTCTACATGACAAAACGCTCTGCGATTGGCTGAAATGCGGGGAGTCAGGAGCCAATGATGATTTTCAATGTTCCTTTTTAACGTCTAACGTCCGAAAAAAACATTAAAAAACGCCGTACAGCAGTAACAGACTTGGTGTCTGTTATGCCATTGGGGAAAAACAAATGGTCGTTTTTTTTCATTTTATTTTGTCGTATAACGACAACGGACGTTAAAATCGGATAACGTAATGGATGCGGTGGGGGCTTGGCCTTCAGACGAACGGGGCCGTCTGGTCACTCGGACACACTGCAGAACACTGCAAGAGCAGTCAGGACTGGGAACATAGGGAGCAACAGGGACTAAAATATCCGAGTAGATGACACCCCAAATTTACGGCCCAGGGGGCAGGAGAGTGGCAGCGGGGTTGGGGGAGGGGAGGGGGTGTCCTGCTCACCTCGTGGCTGGGCATCCTGCTTATTAGGGAGGAGGGGGGCGTTCCTGTCAGCCGCATTATCTGCTGAAGTTGGTTTATATCTTTGGAGCTTCGGTCAAGGGGGGTACAGCACACAAGTTAAACAAGCAATAACACCTTTCACTACTGAGCCGCATCCGACCTTCTACAGTCCAACCAACGGGAGGCGCTGTGAATGGGGGGGTAATTGTTCCTTTAAATGTTACTTTACGGGGGGGAGGAGGGCGGGGGTGAAGGCGAATTGGGAAAGAACGGGGGAGAGGAGGGAAGAAGAGAGGTTAGTCCAAGCCGAGCATGCGAGGTTAGAACGACATGTTACAGAAAAGGCAAACGTGCTTTTAGTTAAGAGAGTGCAGATCTAGGAAAAGAACAGCACGCAGGTGAGGAGGAACACTGAGGAAAAGTGGGAGAGAGGAGTTTTAGCAGCACAGTGGAGGAGTGCCACCAAGCTACGAAACAGATATGCACGTTAGTACAGACTGAATCCCCAGACGTAAGGTGTCAAATCTCATGTCATAATGGGATAGAATTCAGAACAGACTCTGACATAACAATGTCACACCAGGAGATTCAGGGGTTCCCTTCTGCCATGTTCCTTAAGGCCCCCCCCACCCCCACCCAAACCCGCCCACAAGCCCCCAAAGAGATGGACGAGCATGCTGTAGAAGCACATGTTGCTAGAGTGAACAAACATTCCTGGATTCCTGGATAAGTTGGGGGACCACTTGGCCTTTTTAGTGTTAGGAGAAAGAGGGGTGGGAGGGGAAGAAAAACTCAAAAAGATCAGGCAAAAAAAACAAAACGTTAAACTCACAGACTCTGAAGATATTTTCATCAAGAGCTCGGGCCCTGGGGTTCCGACGAGGAGCATTATTAGCTTCAACTGATCAATATCTATGGGGCCAACATAAAGGAAAATGCAGGGGAGGGAAGGTGGGGGGTGGGAACGTAGAGGGAGGGGGCCCCTCCCAGTGGTCACACGGTCACTGCTACGGCTTCACATTAGCAGCGTAGGCACGTGTCTACAGCAAGAGACCTGAAGGTATATGACTAATTACGCCAGTGGTGTTCGCTCTTGGGCCGCAGGGTCTTGCTGGTTTCGGTTTTCACCGAAAAAACCAGAAACCAATTTAGACCCCAAGAACCGAGGTGAGGCGAGTTAAACTGTGAAGTCGACTGCTCGATCAATCCAGTAACTGAGCGACAACAAAGTGAAGGGCCAGAGTGAGCACCACTGACCTACACAGAGGACTACTACAGACCAAGATCACACAAATCAGACAGTCCTGATTGGTTGCTTTACCCACACTTCGGTGTGGGCGTTCTGAACAGACCCGGCTCAAACAATCATGCGAACGCTTTAACCCGTTAAGACACCAGGGAAATGCCTGCAAATTATTTTAATAGAAGCATCCATTTTCTGAACAAAAACACATGTTAAAAAGTAACATTTCAACTATGTACTTGACCCGGGTCTGCTTCTAAATAGCGCGGGTGGTTTAGTGTCAAAGCTGTCTGTTAATGACAAAGAGGCGCAAGCCAGTGCTATTGCACTCTGACAAACAAGAAAGCGCGCGAGGCAGCGAGAAGGTGGACTACTGCAGCACGCTGGCGAGCGGTCTGGCCCCGCTCCGGGGCGGCAGTGTAGTGTAGTGTAGTGGTTAGGGAGCTGGGCTTGTAAGGGCAAAGGTTGCAGGTTCAATTCCATGGGCCACTACCGTTGTACCCTTGAGCGAGGTATTTAACCTGAATTGCTTCAGTAAAATATCCAGCTGGGTAAATGGATTGTATGTGAAGAAATGTAAACATAAGCTCTGGATAAGAGCACCTGCTAAATGCCTGTAATGTAAAACACAGAGGCAAACATAGTCGTGTTCCTGACACAACTAATCCTTGATTTACAGTGCGCAACGTGCCGCCCAACGTCAAATAAACCGTCTGACAGAGCAGACCGCTGCCAGCTCTCTCGTGTGAAGCGCTCTGTGGTGTGGGCCTGCTACAAAGGTCACAGTCTCGAGACTACGTCTGATTGGCTGTGACAGATCGAGTGACAGGGCAGAGGAATTGGCACAAGCGCTGCTGCTTCTCAACTCTGTGATGCGGGTCTGGGGTCACACTGGTGAAGTGCTCAAAACAAACTTGGCACGGTCACTGTCTGGGGCCACTGGCCTTCAAATACAACTGGGCTAATTCTGAAACATCACAGTGAACTTTGATCTAGTTAAGGATCTGACCCGCAACACTGGGCTGGGATATTGAGAACAACATTTGGCGCAGAAGCTTTTTTTGGGCACATGCTAAAAGCAAACTCAAAAGCAATCTAAACAGGAGAAACTGCAAATGTACACATCGTACAAAAGATAAAGCGTCTACAATTCCACTGTTAGATCTGTCACAAATATATATATCCTTCTGCAGACTTGAGGCAAGAGAGTTTGAGAAGAGAATGAAAGCTAGCTTTGTAAGTACATGTGGGTTAACATCGTGGTGGAAGAAGGGAGGAGCCAGGTGAGAGAGAGAGAGAGAGAGAAGAAGAGAACACTTGGAGAGCAAATCAGCGAGGTTAATACTGTCAACCAATGAGGGGGAGGAGCTGAAAGGAGAGGGCGGTGGTAGCAATTGTTCAGCAGTAGGCATCGCATGCAGCTAACCCCCCCAAGCCAAGATCTCTGGCTCATACGTACGCACTGCAAGCCAGAAGCCAGCACCTGCAGAGTCCGTTAGAGCACAACACACCCATGTCACATGATGGGGGGAACTGCATCACCTTTAGCTTTGCATGAGACAGCTGACCTTTCCATCTGCCTGTTCACAATCACTTAATTTAAATGTAATTTTTTTTTTTTTTTTTTAAAGTTAAACCCAACCAAACCTATGGAGGAATGGCCTCTTAAACAGGTGTTCTTTCAGGTACAGGCAAGTCCTGACTTTTAGTGGCTGTGAAACGAGCATCAGCATGGAAAAGCCAGACTGCAGTGCGGTGACCCCCACAGTGTCATTTAACCCTGCAAATCACAATCAAAAGAACCAATGTACTGAAGACATGAATGCAAATAATGGCAATGAAACCCTAGTTATGCAGACAGCAGATAACTGTAAAGGGGGGAAAAAACATCTGTGGCTAAAATTAATATCAGATCAAGTCGAAACGATATGAAAGTAAATAAAGTAATTCATGAGATTCCCCATGAATCACCCATGCTCTGTGCTTCTCCCATCACAAAGCGCATGCTTTGCAGTGGGGCCTGAGGAACGCTTTACCATGTATTAATGCACATCGTGTAACTCGCTCTGGATAAGAGCGCCTGCTAAATGCTTAAAATGTCAAATGCTTTGAGAACACGTCAAACACAAACACAGTCTTTTCTGCTGATAAGCACTCTTTCGTGCACTTGTCGACGCATCGCTTCGCTTAGAGATGTGAAAACAGTGCCGCTGTGGTTAACCTCCAGATGGTATCTGGCACAGAGCTCCGGTGAAGAGGCGGAACAGTAAGAGAGAGCCTACACCACCCCCAACCCCAAGATTTCACGTGTCTGGTGTCAGTAACCAGAGTAGAAAGTCCAGTCCTGTCCTGTTCTGCCCGGGCATGCCGACAGCCACATACACACACATACACACACTTACACACACTTACACACACTTACACACACTTACACACTTACACACACTACACACACTCACACACTCACACACACTTCACACACACTCACACACTCACACACTCACACACACTCACACACTCACACACTCACACACTCACACACACTCACACACTCACACACTCACACACTTACACACTTACACACAGTGGGCCTCTGCTACTCACACACACTGTGGGCCGACAGCCACTTACACACACACACACCATGGGCCGACAGCAACTTCCACAGGTGGGGGAAACACAATTTGACATTCAGAGCGCAGACAAAGACGCAGAAGGATACGGTCGGTCCCAGGGAACAGCGTCCGTCCCGTCAGAAGCTCAGCCATGATGCAGCCCACAGACCAAATGTCCACTGCAACAAACACACACAGAGGACGGGGGAGGTTTCAGTTAGAGCAAGGTTCTCACGACTCCATTTACACTGCCAGTGGGAGAGATGTTATCAGATAAAACTTTTTTTTTTTTTTTTTTTTTTTTTTTTTTTTTTTTTTTAAACAGCTAGCAAAATTTCACATATTAAAGGAAAGCTTCATTGTCAAAACACTTGGGTCTTAAAATGTAATAAATGTAATAAGTTTTACATCCCTTTAAGTGTTCCCAGTCATTCTGCTTTTCAGATCCTTAATAAAGTTTTGCATTTTGCAAGGCCCTGCAATTCAAAAGGTGCCGTGGGGCATTCTGGGACAGGTGCCAAACGGCACCCTCTGCTCGGCAGAGACGCATTAAAAAAACACTGAAACCATTACCAGTACTTTAAAGTGACAAATGGCTCAACTTTGAGCTAGTTTAGTACTTCTCAAGTGTTAATGGGTTTCCCAGTAGGGCTTTGACTGAGCTGAATTATAATATAGCAAAGTCAGAGTTCTGAACAATGAAATATAAGCATATATAAGCTAACTAACTAAACTAGAGCAGACTAGTAACGTGTTTATGTAACAAATGCTATGCTAGTTAGGTATCTGGGTAAAGCCAATAAATAGTCAAATGTTTCCTGCGCAAACAATGATTGTTTTTAGGTATAACCCATTTAGACCTAAAATGCCTGCTAAAAAGCCTATTAAAACCTAAATACACAACCTCTTAAAATGAGGGTTTTCTGGGAAAAACTTCATTTGCACTTCATTTCCCCCACGTCTATTTCAAATCAATGATTTCATTTTCGAGGCGACCTAAACGTCACTCCAGGTCTTAATGGGTTAATGCGCATCTTGTAAGTCGCTCTGGATAAGACAGTCTGATAAATGCTTAAAATGTAAAATGTAAATGTAAAATGTAAAATGGGCCTCCCGTGTGGTCTAGCGGTTTCAACGTCCGACACTGGCCATGGCGACCGGGGTTCGATTCCCCGTCGTGCCAGTCGGCTCTGGTTGGGAGTGCCATGGGGGCGGCAATTGGCTGTCCGACCCAGGGAGGGGGAAGGGAAGCCGACACAGTTCGCTGCGCACAGGAGTGGTTCTGGGGTACCGGAATTACAGTCGACAGCTTGGCGAGTGCTGTCTCGGAGGAGGCAGTGCTTTGCCTTTGTCACTGCCGGTCACAGGACTACGGCAGCGAACTATGGGGAAGGGACTGAACTAAGCACAGCGGGAGTAATTGGCTACCAAATTGGGAGAAAAACGGGGTAAAATCGGAAAAATAAATACAAAAAAAAAAAAAAAATGAAAGGAAAACCCAAAACTTGAACAAAATGTATGTTTCAACCAGAACTAAAACAATTAAGACACCTAACTCACATTGTCAACATCGTGATTCATTTACTCGCCTTATTTAGTTATACAAACAAAAACAATCCACAAAGGAACTTTTCAGATCGACTGTTCATCAACAGCATTTCAGGCAGACCCATATATTATCAGTGCAACAAAACAACAAACTTTGCATATTCCATGAAATAAAACACAGCACGCTTTTCATAAGTCCCTATAACAAAAGGGGAATGTATATTCTACACACAGAAGCTTTGTAAAGGGTGAGGGCACCCTGGTAAATCTTCCCTCTGCTGCACGTGTGTCGTGTTTTAAGTTCCTCCCCTCCTTCTGGGATTGTGCACGTCATTTATCTTCTTCCCCGGTTCATCTCTGTTGACCTGCCTTGAATTTCCTCATTTAATGTTACCATGGAAACGCACAGGCTACCCCATGTGGCATTACGCTACCCTCCCTACACACACACACACACACACACACACACACACCTGTCACGTGACCCCATACACACACCTGTCATGTGACCCCCCCATACACACACCTGTCACGTGACCCCATACACACACCTGTCATGTGACCCCCCCATACACACACCTGTCATGTGACCCCCCCCATACACACACCTGTCATGTGACCCTATACACACACCTGTCATGTGACCCCATACACACACCTGTCACGTGACCCCATACACACACCTGTCACGTGACCCCATACACACACCTGTCATGTGACCCGATACACACCTGTCACGTGACCCCATACACACACCTGTCATGTGACCCCCCAACACACACACCTGTCATGTGACCCCATACACACACCTGTCATGTGACCCCCCCGTACACACACCTGTCATGTGACCCCCATACACACACCTGTCATGTGACCCCCCGGAAAAAACACCTGTCATGTGACCCCCCCCCGTACACACACCTGTCACGTGACCCCCCATACACACCTGTCATGTGACCCCCCGTACACACACCTGTCATGTTGTAGTGCATCCAGTTCAGCATGATCTCGGGAGCGCGGTACCACCGTGTCGCCACGTAGCCCGTCATCTCGTCATCGGTGTGCCGAGCCAGCCCGAAGTCCAGGATCTGAAACGGAGATGGCGGAGGACAGGCAGAACCATTAATACGGAGGATTTTCTTACAATACCGCCTCGAGCGGTCTGCTCACCACACACTCATCCAGAGCAATTTACACAGATTACACATCTTTACATACAATCCATTTATACAGCTGGATAGTTTACTGAGGCAATTCGGGTTAGGTACCTTGCTAAAGGGTACAACGGCAGTGCCCCACCTGGGAATCGAACCTGCAACCTCTGAGTTACAAGCCCAGTTCTGTAACCATTATACTACACTGCCACGCACCAGTACGGTGCAGTGGATGTGCTTGTATGCTGCATGTATTACTGCAGGGGATAACAAACTGGGGACGAACAAAAACACATTTCCCCTTTTAAGAATATTTGGCTCACATTTAAATATATTAAGACTTTGATATAGGCCTCCCGCATGGTCTAGTGGTTTCAACGTCCGACGCTGGACACAGCGACCGGGGTTCGATTCCCCGTCGCGCCAGAGTCGGCTCTGGTCGGGAGTGCCATCGGGGCTGCAATTGGCTGTCCGCCCCAGGGAGGGGGAAGGGAAGCCGACACACACAGTTCGCTGCGCACAGGAGTGGTTCTGGGGTACCAGAATTACAGTCGACGGCACGATGAGTGTTGTCTCGGAGGAGGCAGCGCTATGCCCTTGTCACTGCTGGTCACAGGACTACGGCAGTGAACTATAAGGGAAGGGGGATTGAACTAAGCACACGGGTAATTGGCTACCAAATTGGGATTGTAATAAATAGCTGCATGTAGACATGGCTCTATGTGTTAGTGTGTTAAATAACCACTGCATTGCAGCCCGTTGTGGGCGTTGGAAAAATGGTGTCCAAAAAAACGGTTTCTTTTGTTGTGAGAGACTTCCCACTTGGCCACAATAACGTTTTCAGCTCTATTCTTATCTCAACCTTCGGTATTGGGGAAAAGCCGAAATCAGCGGAAATGTGGAGAAATGTTATCATGGTTCCTGTCATTTGTTTTTACAACCGCCTCGCATTCTGGGGGACAAAACAAAACAAAAAAAATGCCTGAGTCATTGTGCATGACTTCACCTTGCAGCAACAACCCAAACACCTAAAAACAGAGCCTCTGAGCTGCCAGCGGTGCAAATTACACGGTAAATAAAGTGCACGCTCTCCGGGCTGACGGCCGTCCCTCACCTTCAGCTCGCAGTCTTCGTTCACAGCCAAGTTGCTCGGCTTCAGGTCCTGCAGAGAGAGAGGACACGGCGACATGTTTCACTGCCTCATTGTTGCTCATTGCTCTTTGCTCTTTGCTTAGCGCACGTCACTAATCCAGGGTAAATACTGTAACGTCCCCCCATTACTGCGGCAATTTAGAGCCCTTAATTCAGCACGACCCAGCTTGACAGTAAATCAGCGTTCTTCAACTACCTCTTCCCGGGCGCCAAATTCTTTTCACAAAATGGTGCACAGGGGCCAAACATTTTCCGCGCCCTGCTTATAAAACAAGGCATGGACGTATTTATAATGCAAAACAGGACGCGTTATAAATACATGTTAACAAAGTAGACGCCTTCTTAAAAGTATTCATACGCGGCTTTATTACTTCCTCGGTTCATAAACCGCTATAAAACGGCGGCGGAGGCCAAGCCAAAGGCCCCGCTGTGTCTGCTCCGGCACCGAGCGCCCGTGGACTGCGCTGACGCCTTTGCACAGGGAGGGGGGGGCTGCCCCCGTGGGCGTCAAAGTCCACACAGCGACAAAAGGAAATTAATATTAAGGACAAACAGCGGACTCCATTAAGTCACACAGTGGCACTGTGTTCAGTCCAAATATTGAGATTTCCCCACCCCGCCGTTGTTCAAACCTTTAGATTGCACCCCCGCCCCCAGGAGTCAATATGGACATAATCATAATAATAATCACAATCATAATCATAATCATAATCATAATGGCGGGACTTACTCTGTGGATGATGTCAGCAGAGTGTATGTACTGAAAGAGATCGAAAAACACAGGCCGATTAAATTTCAGTCACAATGCATTCATGCAGATCATTCTCGAACGGGACGGGTGCCAGGTTACGACTCGGGTTCAATGCCTCGCGGCGGCGGCCCCCAGATTGGTTGGAGTCGGTGGAGTGGGTCGTGAGCGGAGGATGAGGAGGGTCGTGAGATAGATGGCTTGCTGTACATTACGCCCTTCTCATAAACAGTCACACCAGTCAGTGTACATCCAGCAGTTACAAAAATAAATAATAATAATAATATGTTCAAAATGTGCATTTCATATTTTAACACGTGCTGGGCTGAGGAATGGAAAACTCTCAGTGTGAGCAACTCTTGCTAACCTTCACTCCATTGAAACAACATTTCGGTCTATAAGACCTTCAGAAGCACTGACAAAGGTCTTTCGGACCCAAACTTTCCGAAGAAGTGAAGTTTAGCGGGAGCTGCTAGTGTTTTCCTTTCATCTGTATTACCCCTTATTCTCCAAGCACCTGCGTTAAAACTTTTTGAGGTGTGGCGGCTTCGTAATTTCACACTAACACACATTCAGGCGACACTTGGAGAAGAAGTGGGTCACAGAAAACGTGCTCGCTAATAAAGTGGGTCGTGAGCTCGGAGCCGCACCGCCTTACAGGGCTCTGCTCGGCGGACTGCGCTGGCGCACTTTTACCAACAACGAGTTCCCATAGCAACGCGCTGCTGAATAATCCATCCACACCAAGGTTTGAGAGGGCGCCTGACCTTTAACCCCCGCAGGATCTGGTAGATGAGGAACTGCACGTGGTCGTCCGTCAGCTTCTGGCACTTGACGATGTTGTTGAGGTCGGCCCCCATCAGGTGAGTCACCAGGTACCTGTCAATCAAACCAGTGTGTCTCGTTCACGTGACAGAAACTTACTCCAGAAAAAGGAAAATCAACAAACAAAATTAACATTATTATGCAAAGCAAAACGGATCCTTCTCTCCTCCGCAAGTAACGACATGATTCAGAACAGCTTTTTTTTGTC
Source organism: Aldrovandia affinis (assembly GCA_029706075.1). NCBI lineage: Eukaryota > Metazoa > Chordata > Actinopteri > Notacanthiformes > Halosauridae > Aldrovandia > Aldrovandia affinis. The sequence goes on from JAINUG010000327.1 coordinate 640,559, forward strand.
GCTGGTTATATAATGCGTTCTCAAAACTGTACAACCGCCATTTTGTGTTTCTGACCGCTTGCCAGGGTTTCTCGGCTCTCTGATAATACGAGCAAATATTAAGTGGGCGGTGACTCCGCTCCCTCCCTCGCACGTACACACGCACACGATAACGTTGGGAAAGCAGGAATTTATTCGCACGCAAAAAATGTATGCAACGTGCAGCATGCAAAACGAGCATTGTTTACGGCACAATTAGTGCTCCCTAAACGATTCCACAGACGGGGCAAGAATACAAATCAATGCACTTGTCAGAAATGTGTCAGGCAGTCTTGCGAGATCAAAACAAGCGCCCGTGGATTTACTTGGTCTAAAACGTACCCAAGTGAGAAGTCTTTTTTAAAACTTTTTTTTTAAAGTCACGTGTAAGTGTAACAGCTATGATGCATAGACCACGAGTGACTAACGCTGACCTTAAAACACGAAAACAAACCAATGCTTTTGTCTTCTTTTAAGTGTTACCGCCGTTACGCACGCATACCCACGAGTGACACGCGCAGACCTGATAGGCACGAGGTGACTACATCAGGGGGCAGACGCGTTTAAGTTCAAGTTCAGTCTGATAAACACATTCCGAGGCCGCGCTACCGTCATGCCCCGCTCCTCACTCAGCATTCCTGTACAAGCACCCGTCCCTATCTGTCAATCTCCTTCGGTTTTGCGCAATCCATTCCGATTCTGTTTCTTTTTTTAAACGCAATCAAATCCACCATTTTATAAAAAAACCTGCCCTGTCACGCTAGCGCTAAATACGCGCCACCCCTCGCGTTCCGTATCGGTGTGGCCAATCGCAGTACGACAGCTTGATGGCATCGCCGTGGGAACGTGTGCTCAGGAGGAGCTGAAACTGGTTTGACGGCAGGGCCTCCTCCCCCCCCCTGCCCTAAATCCCCGACCGCGGCACCATTTGGCCCGTCCCGTCACCGGTGGAACGCCCTGAGGAGGACGGGGGGACGAGGGGGTGCTATGCGTCTAATGGAAGCACAGTGCTGGGACGATCTGAAGCTGAAACTCTGAAGTATTCAGAATTAAACCCTGAAGCAGTCATAAGAGCTTTGGAGCCCAACGGGTGTAAGAATGGCTGTAGTTTCCTCAGAATCACAGCTGGTTTTATAGGAGTTTTTCTACTCTCCCTTCCAATAGCTTACAGGGAACTGGAAAATTCCCCCTCTGGGAGGTTCAGGGGCTGTGGAAAGAGGCATTTACAGGAGTATTCTTAGATCTGGTTCTTATGCAGCTCGTCTCCCTTTTTACTCCAACACAGATCAGTGGGTGAAACTCAGACCCCCCACGCCCGGGCCCCCACCCCCTCCCCACAAGGTCCGATCCTGCAACTGGACCCACAGAGACCACAAATAAATCAACTGAGCCCACCTGTCCCTGATTGTGTGTGTGTGTGTGTGTGTGTGTGTGTGTGTGCACGCATGAGAGAGAGAGAGACAGAGAGAGGCAGAGAGAAAGTGCGTGCGCATGCCCATGTGTGTGTGAGAGTGTGTGCATGTGTGTGTGTGTGCACACAAGCATGCCAATGTGTGTGCAAGCATGCATGCATGTGTGTGTGTGTGTGTGCAAGCATGTGTGTGTGTGTGTGTGTGTGTGTGTGCATGTGTGTGTGTGTGTGTGTGTGTGTGTGTGTGTAAGCATGCCTCAGAGAATCTCACTCTCTCATGAGCCAGGGTGTGAGGAGACAAGAAACGGCAGCAGGAAACAGTTTTAAAGAAGAGCCAGTGAAACAGGCTACATTTACGCAGCAAAGACATACTGTACCATGACTCAACGTGTTCGTAGGCTGAATGCGTTAGACTGTGTTCGAAAATTAACCCACAGACTAACAAGCAAGTTTGCAAACGGACCAATCGCTACCAGGAGCAGCAGTGAATGGGTTTAATTGACTTTAATCACAATTTTTGTAATTATTTTTTTTATTCTTGTTCTTGGGCATTGCAGACGTTTTGCCAGCTGGCTCCCACTAGTGATCGCGTTCCAGCACAGTCAGTGTCCGTGTGTAATCTGAACGCCTACGCTGAAATGTATTCCTTTTGCAGCTGATAACAACATATGCACATCATAGATACAGAGGGGGGGGGAACACGCCATATGAAACGTACCTAAATTTGGCCTTGTTTGCTATGCCGAAGGACAACGTGCCAGAAAGAAGCTTAGAAACCGCATTTTAAAAGCACCACGGCTGGTAACACACAACTCTATACACCGTCGGCTCAAATAAATCAATTCACATCTTAGTTCACTAAGTTAGAAAGCAAGCTGGATATCCGTCTGTGGCCTGTCATCACAGAATGACTAACTTTACTGAGTAGGTTGTGGCAACGTTAAATGTGCTTAACTGGCTTTACAATGAAATATGATGTCACACCGAAGTTTAAAATCAGTGGTAGATTTATTGTTTCGGAGGCACCGGGCTACGGCGTTCTTCGAATAGAGCAGTTTACCAACAGAGAATACCACTGCCTTTTATGACTGAAGGCAGAGGAATGCATCAAGAAATAGCATTAAAGACACCTTACCTGACTAATAATTGTTTTAGAGTTCACTCTAATGTAGGATATTTATTTGGTAGGTATAAAATACGAAGCTATATACAGATTTAGTAATGCCACGTTATACACAAATGATACTTGCTCATTGACAACATATTTCAATGGGGACTGACATATAGTCAGCCCCATAGCCGGTCGCATCAGATGGTGCTGGCCTATGGGGCCGAGAATGGAACCCGATCCCTACCTCATGGCCATGGTCAAACCCTACACCCCAGCCCGACCACTGCGCTCAGCTGCCTCTAGGCGATTGGTTACTCCCTCATGCCGAGTGACCAATGGCCGCTCATTCCGGTCACGACTCTTCTCTATCCTGGCACCACTATGGTGGAATTAACTCCCCACTGATGTCAGGACGGCCGAATTGCTGCCCATCTTCCGTCGCAGGCTGAAAATGCACCTCTTTAGACTGCCCCTCAGACCTTAACCCACCCATCCCTATATTAAAAAATAAAACTAACAAAAACTACTTGCTTTACTTATTGTGGATAATTTCCTTGAGCACTTGTGTTGCTTATGCTGCTTGCTTGAGGAATGATGTGCTTGCAGATTGTAGCGTCAAGTGGTTGTTTGTCTACTCGAGCTGAATGCACTCTCTGTAAGTCGCTTTGGATAAAAGTGTCCGCTAAAATGATTGTAATGTAATATAGTTGACTTTGTAGATAATTTGGTCACTCTTTAACATTTGGGCAAAAAAACAAACTAAAAACTAAACATTTCCATGGCTTATGTCCAGCGCAAGTGTGCCATTAAGACATGGTCTCTCACTGCCGCTCCGGTTCCCATGGTCTTTGGGGGCCACTCGTTCCTGCAGACTCTGCCAATACAATACGTTCAATCTTACTTACAATACTCCCTCCCTCTCTCCCTCTCTCCCTCCCCCTCCCTCCCTCTCCCTCCCTCCCTCCCTCTCTCCCTCCCTCCCTCCCTCTCTCCCTCGCCCTGAACTAAGAAGACCTTCACCCCGCAGTGAACTGTGTTCATCCAGGACAGCGGGATTCAAGAAGGCAGAGTATCTCCATGGGTGGGCCATCGTGACACAAAACAGGGCAGGGAGGGGCTGAGGGAGGGAGGGGGGGGGGGGAGACACGACTAAAACTGGCCCCCAGGGTACCTTATGTTCCAGAACACCCTGTCGACTACTCAGATCCAGTTGCTTTTGGGCCAATTTTAGTGATTTATTATTTTATATACATTTCAGATTTTTTTTTTCTGCTGTCTTCCTGGCACCAGGAAGGCCCACTACATCACATGGCCCCAGTGTTGTACTACTTTTAGCATCTTCAATGCACTCTCCTGGCTGAGGACTCTTATCATGCCAAGTGTCAATCTGAAGATTCTGTATGAGTGGCTGTTGAATGTCTGTTGCCATGGATACCGTGAAAGCGCGAAATTGCCCTGTGTAGGCTCTGCTCTTCCACACTCGCACACTGCACACGCACTGCACACAGACACAGGAGGAAGTCAGAATTGAGTTATCACCACTGCCCGCCAAGCACTCTGCTTCCTGTTAGAAATGTCTTTCACCTGACTGCAGTAAAAGTCCCAGCAATACCGATTTCCCGGGCCGACGGACTGGGTTTCCAGGGACTACACCTCCTCTGGCCCAAGGCTTAGATCACAGTGACCACTCACATGGCGGGGGGGAGGAGGTGGGCTGGGCTAGGGAGGTGGGTGGTACTAATTAGGGGGCGGGGCCACAACGGTGGGCAGGGCAGGGGAGCAGGAACTGAACAGGACGGCAGGGAAATGGGGGAGAGCGGAAGTTTCACTCACACGTCGTTGAACTCCTCCAGGCTGGTCGCAGGCGTGAAGACATCCAGCAGTCCGATCACCTGCAAGGCGGGGAGAAAGAGAACACACCTCAACACCTGGGGGGTCTACCTGGAGGCAATGCCTGTGCAGAACTCCGCTTCCACAGACGCAACGTGTGGCTTTCAGACACACTGGCCATCGCTTTCAGTGCTAAAGACATTATCTGCAGGTTGAGAATTTAAGGGGGGATAGATAGATAGATAGATATCTCATCAGCTGGGCAGGTTGGAGCTTCAGTAGACCAGTGCTTACATCAGAGCCAGTATTTCAAACAAGATATATGAATTAAAGGCATTCTTTAAAAAAAACAAAAAAACACTAATTGCAGAATGGAATTTGAGCAGACTAACAGAACAACGTGCTCCTCTAGTGCAGCACCGTGCTCATAATTCAGCAACACAGAAACCATTGTTATGTAACACTGGATGAAATAGGTCATCAAAAAAATCAACACACAAGAAAGAACATGCATAAAAACGAATGCACAGAATTACTGTTGAGCGGTATTCGAAGGAAGAAAGAAACGCAACCCATCAATATCCACCAATTGCGCCACCTTTATCAGATGTAGTAGACCTTATCAAGAAGGCCAAGCCGTTTCAAAGAGTTAAACACCACTGAAAGCAGTCCCTGAGAGCAGGTGGCTCACTGTGAGTCTCGTTCGGGGGCGGAGCTTGGCTGACCGCCCTCGGGGGGGGCATGAGTTTGGCGCATGCACGGGGCTTACAGTCAACAGCTTGGCGAGTTCTGTCCGGGAAGGCGGTTTCAGTTTACCCTTGGCACTGCCGGGCCCAGAATTGCAGTGGTGAACTCACAACACAGGGGCAGGGACAGTTTAAATAATAAAGAGGGTGTACACTGAACTGGCCACCAAATTAGGAGAAAAAAACAATGGCGGGGGGCATTGAAAACAATGAAGATTAAATTAACCGTGTGACTTTCAGTCAGGTCACTGGAGGGACCGCCGTCTTCCATTTACAGGCACACGGAAACTTAACCGTTAATGACAGCACTTCATCATGGCCGTGGGACACTTTCCTGGCACAGCGGACTCTTCCCCGTATCAACAAGTGGCTACTTGTTAGAGGATACCGAGGGCTGTTCTATCGCATGCTATGAGCGCTTTACAATTACCCACTGACAGCTAACTATTAGCATTGACCCCCCTCTGCCCTTGCAGGGCCCAGCGGTTTGGTGTTTGGTGCGTCAGCCCAAATGCTTTCATAGGGTTTCCATTTTCAAACTGATTTAACCTGAAAAACCTTTTGTAGTTCGGGTTATGTCAGCAGAACAACAGGACACAGGTGGAAGTTGGTTCAAGGTAAATTCCACATAGAAATCAGGAAGTATTTGTTTCACACAGAGTTGTCAATGCGTGGAACAGCTTGCCAGGTCATGTAGTCGAGGCAGAGGCCAAAACGTCAGCAATAAAAGATCACTTTACAAGATGGCAGTGCTGCAGTGATTTTCCTTTTTTTTTTTTTTAAACACACATTTTTGTTTTTAAAAATGGTCTGCTCTTTTATTCTGGGTAGTGGGGTAAAATCGAACCCAGGTAAGTTTAGTTTCTCCAAAACTGAACAGGCACACATTTCTTAATCTCTGCCTTTAAACTAGCTTGCTTGTTAAGGATGAGCACACAGGCACAAAAATATTATATTTAGTTCATGGAGTACTGAGCAGAAACAAAACTAAAACGTTTAAGCAAATGCACCACGCCCTTCCTTTGACCGCTGGTTGCTGAACGGAGGGCACTGTGTCCTCAGTGCATCTTTTACAGAGCCTGGGGGGCCCTTCAGAAGCTGGAAATTCCATCCAGTCCCATGTCCCGTTAGGAGTTCAAGGGAATTTCTCTGTAAATCTAAAACTGAAAGAGCTCAACACAATATCCCTTCTAATCGGTAAAAAAAATTCAAGAGCTTTAAAATCTGTTTCCTTATTTCTGTACGTACACACACCTGGCATGTTTGTCAGGCCACTGTGTGCACTAGCTCAGGCCTGCTGGTGTTTGGGGGGGGCGTGGGCGTGTATAAGAGAAGTGGTTTTGAAACAGAAGGCAGTTTATAACTAAAACACAGAGATTGCTCTTAGGGGTGTCTGGAGACGCGAGGCTGGACGGAGAGTTGGCAGGGACAGGGCAGGAAGACCGGAGACAGGCAGAGGTCGGCCAGGCCATGGAGATCGCTTCTTCCAGGGGTCCCTCGCAGCAAAACCTGCACTGCTGCCTGGCAACCGGGGGGTGTGGGAGCAAACAACACTCCCTAACAACAGTCAGGGGAGGGAAATAAAAGCGACTCATCCTGTGTAATCCAACGGCGAGCGTTCAGGCGTATCGTCTCGACGCTTTGCCCGCGGGCTGCAGCCGCGCATCAACAGGAGGCGTGCGTCACATCTCCATGGGTTTAGAATCGTACAGACCGATTTGTGCATAGCCCTTGTTTGTTCTCATTTTACTCCGTCTGCAAAGCACTTTGTGTGAAATGTGCTACACACACACACACACACAAATTATTATAACTTGTTGTGCATTCCTGAAGGAGCTTCAGCTCACATGCCTTTACATGTGGCACATTATTCAACTGAGGAAATACCAACATGCTCCCGAGAGAAAACGGCTCTGTACTCTCCCAGCAGGAAGTAACCTGGTGGGCCTCTGGGTAGCGTAACCGGTAAAGGCACTCGCCCGGAGTGCAGGTTCCCCACTGCGGCCAGGGTTCAATCCCCGGCTGCGCCAACCCGTCTCTGGCCGGGAGCCCTGCTCGGGGGCAGCGATTGGCTGCCAGCCCCAGGGACAGGGGGGAGCCGGCACGAGATCGCCGTGAGCACACTAAGCTCAAAGACAAATAGGCAAGTTCCTCTTGAAGGAAGCGGTTCATTGCCTTGTTCATCACAGGGGTAGTGGCTGGTCCTGTAGTTGCAGGTTTCGGGCTTGTGGGGGAGGGGGAATTGAAGAAATAGAAGCCACCAAATTGGGAGAAAAACAGGGGGGGAAAAAATCTGAAATAAATGTAAGAAAAGAACAAGCAACCTGGAGTTCAGGATGCTCACCTGAGACACAAACGGCATGTCCAGCTTCTCATTTGTGAAGTGCAGTGCATGCTGTGAGTGACCGTGGAGCTCTCCACAGTTGCTACACCCTCCCGTTTGCACAAGGCTCCTGGCAGCGGGGACAGGGTGTACTGAAGCGCCAGCGCCGCGTGATTCAGAGATAGCCATCGCCACGGTTACACAACTCATAAATGCTGCCTCCCACAGACCGCCTCTCCTCACCCACCCACACACACAAAGCAGCGCTGACAGAGATCATGTGACCCGCAGCTAGCGTTCCCCGCAGGGCAGCACAGACTGTGCTGCAAAGTGAACTCCTGTGCTTCCAGCCGTCCACCAACACCGGAATAACAGTCCTCGGGCAAAATCCATACAAGCTCCCGGTTTGGTGCATCGACTTCATGGAGAATGAACAATGAAGAAAGTTTGGCTGCACTCAATCATTTTAATGTTTCACTTCAAAAAAAAATTATATAAAATAAAAAAACATTTAACCTCCCCCCCTCATTTTCTCCAAATTTGGTGGCCAATTGTACCCTCTCCTAGTTCTACTGCTCCCTGCTTCTCGTACAGCGAGTTACACCGTTTCACGCGAACCACGTCCAACGCCCAGGCGAGGTGACTCAGGCCGTGTCCTCAAAACACCGAAATACGACTACAGATTCGATAATCAGCTCTCCGAGTCGACGGGACGGCGGTCGATCGCGTCGGGTCTCAAAAAGCACAACGCAGATTGTGCGTGACATCGACGCATACCGTTCACGTCACCCCGATATCACCTCCTGTCAATCACCCTCCAAAGAGGCACAGAATAGACAAGTTCTCCAAAGTCTCCATTTACAGTTGTATGAAATTACTACTTAGTTTATATCATTTTTCATGGTAATGGGAGGGGGGGTACAGTATATACAGTGACATAGGACACTGGATCTGCAAGGCTAGCCCACAGGCACTGAAGTACCATCTGTCTGCGCATATGTAAAACATGTCTCTCGAAGGCCAGAGCAGAGCGCAGGGGCTTTGGCTGGTCTGCACAGACAATGGCATGGATTCAAGTAACATCTGTCCTTAGATTTGACTTACAAATAGAGTCAAATTTTTAAAGCTTTTTCTTTTTATTATATTATATTTAGGCATTTAGCGGCCCTGCAGGACTGGGGGCATTTCAAATAAAACATTTGCCACATGGCTGCTCCTGGATGGCCCAGCGTGATGGAGAGGAGAAGGAGGGGAGGAGGAGGAGGAAATGAGAAGGAGAGGAGGCAGAGAGGAGAAGGAGGGCAGGAGGAGAGGAGGCAGAGAGGAGAAGGAGGAGGAGAGGAGGCAGAGAGGAGAAGGAGGGCAGGAGAAGAGGAGAAGGAGGGCAGGAGAAGAGGAGAAGGAGGAGGAAGAGGAGGAGGACTCACATTCTCATGCTTCATGTGCTTGAGCAGACGCAGTTCCCGGTAGGTGCGCTTGGCGTGTATGATGGACTGGAAGGGCCGGGAGAGCTTCTTCACCGCGATCTTCAATCCCATCTTGACATCATGCGATGAGCTGCAGGAGAGAGAGAGAGAGAGACGGGACGGGGGGGTCAGGTGTGGCTACGACGCTCAGAACACCCGGGACGGAGCCTGGAACCGGGGGCCTTACTGGCCTCTCCTGACAGGAGCGCGCTCTCAGAAACCCCGACAGTGCTGCTCCCTGCAGGGACATTTCAGCTTTTCAGTAGAGCATGACTCAAGGTCGGCATTTGAAGAAATGCATTCCTGGGTACTTCAGCACACGGAAACTCTGCAGCAAAGCAGAGTCAACAGAATTCCTCAGCAAATGAGAATAGAAGATAGCACATGCTATATTGTACAAAATTGGTTCCAACTTGCAACCCATCGCTCCAAAACTGGACCAGTTCAAACAATCATTTATTCACGTAACAGAACGGAGAGGGCAGAACAGACACCGGGGGAGGTATAGAATTATGCTTTTTATTCCACAAAATCAAAGGTACTTTTGAGCACTTTGTAAAGAAGAGAAAGAAAAGAAGAGGGAAAAAAAAGAAAAAAAAGTTTTTGAGCTTGGTAAGAACTCTTCTGTGGATTCCATGGCAACCTGGACCAGCGTGGTCACGCCCGAGTGTGCGGTCAAGTGAATCGGCTTTCCGTGAGCCACGAGTGGGCCAGAGACACAGACGGAGGCAGCAACAATGCGCCGGAAAATTAGTACCAGCAGCATGCTTCACCACAACAGTCCAAACTGGAGGGGGAGACCGTGGAGATTCTTGTCAGACACGCCTTAGAAAAATCTCTATTTTCCATGAGGCCAGACTGTGAAAAATCTACGCAGCACTGCACTCTGACCCTGTTTGTCTTCAGCCATAACACGCTGACGCTTGAGAGCTTTCCGCCAAAACGTTCCTAATCGAGGGCCTCGTCGTAAGCAGCTCGTTTCTGCTCTGCTTTCAATTAGGGCTTTTCTCCCTGGTAACCGCCAAACGCGAGCAAACACGTCTCTCGTCCTGCGTAATGGAAAGTTGTGTTTTCCCCGTCTTGTGTGACCTGATCCAAGGGCGCAAACAGGAAGCAGAGATCTGCAGGGCAGAACAGGACAGCTGGGCCTTCAGCACACAGAGAGCCACTGTGCACGAGGAGTCCAGCTTCGCCTCCAGTCAAACCCGCACACGACCGCGCGCGTTTACAGAACCGTTGGCCATTACAAACTCAGACCCTGAGTCCGGCTCCTTCCCATTTGTTCCACCTAGGGAGTTTTTTTTCCTTGCCACTGTTGCCCTAGGCTTGCCTTTGTGAGTTTTAGGCCAGAGTCTGCTGTAAAGCGTATTGTGACAAATGTTTAGTAAAGTGCACTATACAATTACATTTTGACTGACTTATCGAGAACAGTTCCGCTCATTAATCAGTATGGCCACACTTATTGATGGCCTCAGGCCTGCTTCTCGGGTCACAAACTGCCTGCACAGTGCTGTGTATCTGGTTTAACACACCGGACAAAAGAGGGCAGAATTTCACACAGTCAGTACAACAGGGAGAACACCCAGTTCCTCATCTGATTATTCGTCCTAATTAATTACTTATTCAAATTTTTTTTTTTTGTTTTTCATTAAAAATGAAGAAAATCTTTTACACTTTCTCATCAATATCTAAAGAGGAAAGCCAAGGTCTGTGAATAAAACATGACTAATCAGGAGTATTAATGTTCCTTCCTGGAAGATTCAGTGAATTATTTACATGGACCTTGAACTGGAGTTTCAAACAGTTGTTGGGGGGGGCATAATTTGAACAGTCAATTCCTGCAGCCATGCAATATTCAAATATAAAGCTAATCTAAATTCTATCTATAATTTGCAAGTCAAGTCAAAAAGCTTGGTTTATTTCTGAAAGAGAATAAATACAGTGGGTTGTTTTTTAAACATAGATTCAACCCTGGCTGACTTCAGCTAATCTTGTTAATAAATTTAAAAGAAGAATTTTGGGCAGCAACTCCCTTTGCAAATTTATGGAACGATCAATCTTGTTAATCTCGTTTCTGGACTCGGTAGGCCTACTTCTGAAAACAGGGAGTCTGCTAGTGTTGACTAAACTGATTAAGTGACTAAATTAGGCACACTGGTGGAAGGCCAAGATCCAACCGTCAGCTTTACAGAGGCAGACAGCCTTTTCAATTCTCCTCTGTCGACTAACTGACCGCCAACCTCTGCTCTCAGTCCTCTTCTCCCACTTCCCTGACAGTGGAAATGCAGACAATGGCTGCAGTCGACACAGGAAATCTTTCAGGAGCGAAAGAATTAGGCTACTGTACGCCAAGATTTCACAACCTTTCACACATACAATTCCACAGACGTGCCACGTTTTCATGACCCGCCGCTACCCTGGAACAATAGGCCCGCGTCGGCCACCGCCAAACAACTTCACGCAGGGATCTTAATTTCATGTTCAAATACTTGGTCCAAGCCCAACACAAGCAATTCTCGGGCTTCAAACAGAAACAGGAGCTCCTGCAGGAAGATAATGAGTAAGGTGGACTAGACTACAGTTGGAAACAGCTGTACTATATTTTATTAAGGGGGGCACAGAAAATGTACTCTTTCACAGTGAGATTGGAAAGTTTGAGAACCGCCGATGCTCAGGGACAGAAGGTGGACGTAGGCGTGAAAGACATTTTACATTTACATTTTAGGCATTTAGCAGACGCTCTTATCCAGAGTGACTTACACAGTTGTACATTTCTTCACACGGAATCCATTTATACAGCTGGATATTTCACTGAAGCAATTCAGGTCAAGTACCTTGCTCAAGGGTACAATGGCAGTGCTCCACCTGGGAAACGAACCAGCAATGGACTCTGAGTTACAAGTCCAGTTCCCTAACCATTACACTACACTGCCGCCATGCTAAAGCTAAGCTAATTAGCTCACGCCTCTCTCACAGCCCATAGGGCACAGGTGTCAAACTCATTCCATCGAGGGCCGAGCATATGCAGGTTTTTGTTGCAACCAGTGCACTACACCAGGTGATTTCACTAATTAGCTCACTTCTTCAACCAAGGGAGGGACCTAATTGAAATCACCTGGAGTAGTGCATTGGTTGTAACAAAAACCTGCACACACTCGGCCCTCGATGGAAGGAGTTTGACACCCCTGCCATAGGGTTTTTTTTCAGTGTGGCACAGACAGGTCCTACAAAGTAGTGTTTCCTTTAATCTACTTCCTCATTGTGGGGCAGCACCGCAAATAGTCCCAACCTTGATCACTCGTGTCGGGAATGTCGGCAACGCCTTGAAATGGAGTGGACATCCACACTGGTGTTTGCCATGACAACCAATTATTTAGTTCGCCCTGAATTATTTAATTAGCCCCAATCATTTGCGTGACCTGACATTTTAGTCTGACAAGTTATCTGTTAAGCTCATGACACAAACAGACTGTTTCCAGTGACCCGACTGCGAGTGAACCGGCGTTGGTGTATAGGGTTAATTAGCTAAGTGGGCCAGGGTAATTGACGGAAACAGCGAAAAGAAAATGGTCATACCAGGAGGTGACTGTACTGCGAGTTCTACAACGGGTTCTACAACGATGCGGCTTTCTGCAAACGTGGTGCCTTTACCTGTTGAGAAAGAGTCTTACTGGAAAGCCAGGCTCTGCGGCCTCTCCCGTGTGACTAAAGTCTGTGACGAAAGTCTGTGTGCTGTCAGGGGCATGAGGAAAACTCATTAAAAAAAACTGTAGAATGCAGGTAAACTTGATTTTGGTGAGGTACAGACCTAGCATGTCAACCATGACCACAATGGAAATAAGTTGGCTTTTTGCCAACTTTTTTGTATTATCCTTGGTAATTTGCAGTGTGCATTAATGTGATGTCATGTATTTTGTATATCTATTTTTTTTTATTGTCAATAAAATTTACTAATAATAATCATTACAATTGAGCTTACAAACCGTCAGGATTCTAACGTTGGTTAGCGCACTTTTCTGTTACAATTTTTAAGTGTGCGTTGCTGATCCAAGGAGGACTGGGTTACAAATGTAAATGGACAATTAAGACAAAGCTGACATTGCCTGATAACAACTAATAAGCAGTCATACGAATCTGAAAATGCAGTAATGGGTAATGAGCAGAGAGCATAACTGAATGTCCATGGCGTGCATGCTCCAACTCCATCTGCACTCTGGCAGTGACTCAGACCGCACGATAAATCAAAGTCTCCGCACAATTAAAGACATCAGCTGGTTTTGGAAGGCCAAACCTTACATTTTGTCCTGTGTCTTGAAAGAAAATAACAACAAAAAACATGAACACGTTGGCTAGAAGTACAGAGCTGTGGTTCTCTGTGGCTCAGTTGGTAGAGCAAAGGGTTGGGAACGCTTAGGTTGTGGGTTCAATTCCCACTGGGGCCACATATACTGAAAATGTATGCATTCACTACTGTAAGTCGCTTTGGATAAAAGCATCTGCTAAAAGGCGTATATATTATAAGTACCCCAAGACCTGCGGTGAAACACAGAACTCTGAATGTGCCTCTTTCACAGACGCACTCACACTTAAACTTAGTACTAAGAGGGTTTTTCCTTGTCGCGTTACCGCGGAAATCTCCTGCATGCTGTAATTAGACGCTCGAAGGCGTGTTTCTCAGCCCAGCCCTAACAGCTTCATAGCATGGCGGGATTTCCTGTGAGATGTCTGCAGGACAGCAGAGTCCGCGGCGATGGAGTTGTCAGATAGGCGCTCTGGCATCCCCAGTCTACTGTAACTGGAATTCACGCAGACAGAGGAAACCTGATCCAGTGGACTAATTACACCACACCAGAGTTTGGAGGGAAACAGCGACGAGACAAGAGGGAAACAAATAACGTCTCTCAGTCTGTCCACTGTCTGACCTGTCGTTTAAGCATTTGTCTTTCTTCCTCTCGCGCCCTCCTCCCTCGCCCAGAGCAGATAAACAGACGGTGGTTCAGCTGAATACTGGTGGATCCGTGATACATCAGACCCTCGGCCCGTATTTGTGGCTTAAGTGGGATTTGGTTTGCGGGTTTCATCCCGTTCCATTGTTTCCCATCTCGATATTCTATCATCTCAGCTTAATATGCTCGGAGAAAACTGAAGGCACAGAGTTCATATTCCCTGAGAAGGAGGAGGGCAGGTCTCATGCATCACGTGCACATCTTAAAACATCTGGACAGAACAAGATTACAAGAAACGACATCCGCAAACATCACCGGCACGAAAAAAAAAAAAAATAGAAATAAAAAGCCTATCCGTTCAGGGACACTGCAAAGGAGGAGGTAACTCCACCAGTGTGTGCAGAGCAGGCAGACGAGTACCTGCATCTTCCCCTACAAAAACAAACAGGCCTGCACCGGGTATCCATGATCCGGTTACACAGGGATGCTCTTAAGTGCACCGAGGGCCTCCGCGAAACCCAAGCCAGTTAATCCTGTTGCCTGGCACTGCGATATGGCAGCATTCCTCTCCGCACACTGAACCCTGAGCCATTATAACAGAGAGCGCAATTTAGCAGAAGGAGCAGCCGGTGTGCCGACCACAGCGGGGCGTTACCAGCGGAGCGGCAGCAACGCTGTGAGCTGATGACGGACGTGCTCAGAAGTAAACAGACCTCATTCCGCGGGCGCTACAAGAGACGTTCCTTCCCCAGACAGCGCTGCGACTGAACCCAGGGTCAACGAACCACAGGTGTTGGTTAAAGTCACCTGTAAATGGGACTTTTTCCAGTGTCTGCTTTCAGTCACCTGAATGTCACCCTTTCGAAGAAGTTCTATCTGTTAATAAAACCAATTTTGTAACGTGAGGATACTTGGGGAATGTATCCCTTCCCCCAAATAAACTATGTACGTGCATGTGAACCTGACAAAAACACTGATGTAATTTCCTGAGTTCTTGTGCAAAAGAACAAGTGAGCGCAGCTCTCTCTCCTCTGAGTCGCGGACACTGAAAGACCTGGAGAGTGTAGAAGCTCCAGAGAGAGAGAAAGAAAACGGAGGGCATTTGGATGTCTGCGTTCGGCACAGCGGCCTCTGAACTTAACACCGAGTCTCGTTTGGGAACGCACACGCCACGGCAAGCTCCGCCGCTGTCACAATCCATCAGACACAAAAGAGAAAAGGACTGACGCCCCCTTTCATTCTGCTGCTGTTACACAACACCACTGTGCAGAGCTTGCCGTACCCTGCAACAGGATCGAAACTATATCCTTTTCCACACTGCAGTTCATTCGAAGCGAACTGAATTTTAGCTCGTATTTTAACTGCCGGTTTCAACCTGACAGATGTGATAACTGAACCGTGTAATAGTTGCAGGAGGATTTCAAGATGCGACTTGCTGCCAAACAGACAAGAAAGCTTCACAGGAATGAGTCACAGGGTTTCCATTTTCACTTCAATGAAATTGCACGTTTGCATTCGATCTCGTAATCCAGGGAGGACGGTCATAAGCCCAAAACAGCATACACTAACTACAGAGTACAGCTTCATTTTACAAAAGGTGGTCCTGTGGATATTAAATACCCTCAAATACATTATTTACCAGCACTTACTTACCACTGTTTACTACCCAAAGTCCTGATCTGGGGCCAGGGCTTATAGGCCCAACAATTCTACAAAAAAAGACCTGGTTAACTTTTCCAGAAAATCAGAAAGCCAAAGCAGCCAAGCAGGAACTGAATGGGCGAAAACAGATTCTGCATTTTCCCGGATGTAACCGTGCTTAAATTAGGGGTGCGTGGTAGTTGGCCAGTGCGGTTAGAGTTAGCTAGCCAAACCCTTTATCAACTATTCAAATGAAAATGTCAATCAAGTAAAGCGTGTTGTTTTCAGAGACTAATGAAAACACACCTCCGCCTCAGGTGGCCTTCCCAGGGTTACGCAGCAACGGCAGGGTAGCGCTCTCGCTCTCGCTCTCTCTATCTCTCTATCTCTCATCTCTCCATCTTTCTCCATCTTTCTCCATCTTTCTGCTGTTTACTACTGTTTGCGTTGCCAGGGCAAACTTTTTTATTTTATTTTATATATCCCAGATTAAATATAGTGCTGTTCATGCCTACTTACATATAGCACGTGTGCCAATCAACTTGCAAAGTGCTCCACATTGCTTCCCCCCCAACAATAAAATGTTTGTGCAGGATTTTTACAAGGAGCACAATGCGAATATGGATTCCGGTTCGTCAACGTTTCGAATAACCAGTGGTAACAACAGTATTCGTGTTCATGTTAGTTATTCATTTCCAGGCAAACGCTGCACAAGTGGTGCAAGGACGCCAACACAAGTAGGCTATAGCATGCCAAAATAACTTCTGGCTCACAAGGACCTGGTGACTGACTGGTCAGTCCGATACTCGGGCAGAGCCAGATAGCATGTGCCATACCTTACAACCTACAGCCGACTACATTAAAGGGCATTCAAATAATGGCACTGAATGTGAAGGAGAAGCAAACAGCCACACACCCCAAATCAAACAAAGTAAGTAAGTAAGCTGCAAATGGTTCATTTGCATCACACGCGATAAGATTGAACCCATTATAGCTATGGCGGAATAAGGAAAAATAAAACACATTTGTTGCCAAAATTAGCTCTGTGCCCCCCCCGCCCCCAAAAAAAACAACAACAGTTCTGATATCACCATTTACACAATTTTACATTTTAGTGGAGAGGGTCAGCAATCTAGTATGAAGACAAGCTGGAATTAACTTCTACAATGAGCAAGATGGACACGGAGCTGCGGTATAAATAACGAGGCTTTGGAATACAAGGCCATGACTTGTATTCCAAAAAGAAAGCGGGATAAAGAAAGCTCTATGAGAAATTATTATTTATGTGCACTGGGGTCGCGGAGGTCGTGCACGTGAACTCGTTTCAAAGTCAGGATAAGTACTCAAACGTACTTTAATTAATCACGAGTGTATTATGCCATCTGATATGATACATAACTACAGAGTAATTATGGAGGACAAAGTGCGCATTTTACACATCTATACTAATTCCAGGAAAACCCGTCGATTTCACTGCTGTTTGATGTTCGTGTGCTACTCCGCCACCCGCAGCTTCTTTTAGTACGGGTCGTTCTCAAAGGACGCTCGGGGAGGATGACTTAACGGACAGCCCTAGAACTGTGCCTAAAATTAATCCAGGAACTATGAGTCATCGGAGGCAAAACCCGGATGACATCATCTCGTATCATCAACATATGTCTACAGCATGCACAATAAGGGCAGGTTCCGTTCAACTGTCAAAGAGGCTCGTGATTGTTAACACGGACAGCAACAGTACACTAAAAATCGATTGAACCATCTACTATATGATCATACAAAAATAAACGTGAGGCTCATTCGTGTCGTGGTTTTACAAGCTTCCGTATTCGAGACGACTTGGCATTGTGACAAAACATTGCCATACACACCCTATTTTAAACGGACGGGGGCCAGCCAAAGCCATGGCATGGGTCATGAGGACTGTGGTCACGTGCGACCTATGGATCGAGATCGCGGCAGGTCGCGGCGGCACTGGGCGACAACACCGTATCGAACATGCACGGCGCTGCATTCGCGTATCTCTCGTTGCAGATTAAAATGTAGCATCCATTTCAGCTCGCAGGACAAAACGTTCTGTACGCAGCGATTAGTCCAAATATATCGCAACCTTAAAAACTTGTTAGCGCCATAGTCAACGACCTCAGAAACCCCAGTCCTCCTGCAACGTGCTGACAGAGGTATTTTCAACTCGCACGGAGCCTGTAGCGAATATCCGTCCCCTGATCGGTGCTTAAAGCCAGCTAGCAAGCTAGCAGTCTGGGCTCACGTTGTGAACGGCCAAAGCCAGTGTCGTCGTGGTCGCTGTACGGCTAAGACACGACAATCGCATCGAACAAACCGTATTAAAAGCATGCAAAATATACACGTTACAAGTTATGCATTGTAGGTAAGCAAGCGAACGTTAGTATTCAGCATACAGCTCCGCCAGTATGTCAATGGGTCGCATGCGGCTGTACTTCGGTTTGCCTTCCCAAACAACGCTCGTGCATAAAAGCAACTTTCGTAAAAACAACCTGCAAGACACACTTACCGACGGCGACGTGAATAGATTATGGTAATTATTTTCTATAATCTGCGAAATGTTTTGTGCATCTTTTTTTATTTTTTTTTTTTATTAAAGCCAACATACAATGGTATACGACGCAGAAAACATAGTAGGCAAGTTACAATAAAAATGTACTCTGGCACGGGCCTGACAGACCACATAGTTCATGTCCGTAGCTTGCCATGTTTTGCATGTTGCATTGTTGACCAAACTCTGGTCCGGGCCTCCCAACGAGGCAGCGTATTAGCCAGCTAGCCGTTTCTATGCATACGTAGTTCCTTGTTATAACTAGCAAGTATCAAAATAATTTAACTTACCACACGGATCCGTAAGCACCAGAGCCAACTGGGGACAAAGTCTGGTATCGCTCCGGGACCTCCCATATGGTCTTGTTCAGCTCCTGTCGGTAAAAAGTGGGTCTCACTTTCTGCGACATTTCTGCAGAACAGCACGCCCAGGTCGAGTGAGCGAGCGAGTTGGAACTTATTTTCCCTGATCGGTTTCGGTGGCTGTGTGCAACAACAACAACAACAAAAAGCTACCTACACTGATGGCTAAGCGCACGGCTATGCAAAACGATCTCTCAACGAAACGCTGGAAGGATTTTACGTTTGTGCACGGTGTGGAGCTTTCTTACGGAGCACCAATCTATCTGGTCTAACGTGGAATTCCTCTCACGCTGCGTGTCTCTATGCCCAATTTCCCCCGCGTTGCTCCACTAAACCAGTCACTGCCCAGGCGCGTTCTAGTCACTAGGCAAGCGCGCCCCAGGCACCAAGTCTCAAATCTCGCGCGATGTGAGTGGCGTGGTTACGCATGTACTTAACGTGCAGATGAGTTTGGTTTTCCCATTGTGTAAGAAAACGGCATTGTTGGAAATATTATGTCATTGTCAATGGCACTGACCTACATTTTATGGCATACTGGTCACACAGCTGGCCTGCTAGTGCATAGACGAGTACAAGTATTGTTGCGTGCGAATGATTTGCACTGATTGTGATTAACGATCAGATTGACATGTTATATAAACCAACGAAACTCCTGCGCACGTTTCACTTGTTTATTGGCACACTGAAAAGGTGCTTTCGACAGTGCTCTTACGAAAGTGTTTATTGCCACATTGAAGAAGTGCTAAGTGTTGCAACTTGCAAGGAACGGAGTGTGCAGGAGTTTATTTCGTTTTTATTGCGGTATCCTCTTCAGACACCTGTTTGTGTTTGGGTGAATTTGTCCGACGTGGAAGTATCGTGTCTTAAACATAAACATGGTTAATGAAAATAAAGTATGTTTAAATACTACACAGCTACAATATTACGCTTCAATCTAAACTCCCACGATTACTTGAATTTAAAAGCTTTGTTAGGCCCATGACTGATCTATTCACATGGGTGTAATAGCAGGGCAGGGCTTTTCCCAGGAGTTGGTACATGTCTGTTTATATTTTGCTAGTGCCGGTCTGAATGAAGGCCTAACAATTAGCTATGAATTAAGTCTACCTCTGAATAACGTTGACATGAGCCTAATTTCAAAGGTGATATCAAATTAGTTATAGATCCCTTCATCACTGCTGTGCTGGTATAAAGGTCATGCACTATTACTAATGTGACTCCAGTAATGTTTGTGCCCACCTGGAAAGGGAAGATGCAGTTTGTGAGATTGATGTCCTGCAATCTGATTGGATCTAGCCAGTTTTAGCCAGCGTTACGTTATAGGTCAACTTTTGAGTTGTACTTGAATCGCAGCCTCCAATTGGCAGAGCCCACCTATAGAAGATAATGATCCGTCAGAAGAATGGTTTTACTTATCTCACATCAAAGTGTAAACCTGGTCAGGCTCATAGTAGCCCGAAAGCCTGAAAAGTGAGGCTAGATAGCCATGTGTGAAGTATGTCTGGAGCTGCTGTGTGCTCCAAGGCCCTGTGTATTTGTGTGGAAAACAAAGCCTTCAGTTCACGGCCTTAAATAGCCGATTTGAGAACTGAGAGGTAGGCCTTGAGCTCAGGGTCAAAGCTCTCCTCCTTTCAGTGCTGAGAATGAAATCTGGCCCAAGGCATTTTAAACAGCTTTCTTTTCCCTGCAAAGATTTTTTTTTAAAACAGATTTCTACACGACACCTCAAAGAAGAGTTTGTTCAGAATGGATATAGAGAAAAACACATTTATTCAAGGAATCGGACAGCGCAGAGGCAAGTGGCAAACAAACAGACCTTTATCACACATCAGTATGGATTGGAACATGGTAAAACATAACTGTGGTAAAAAAAAAGAACACCACGGTGTCTTTAAAAAAAAATACATGTAGCTATTAGAGAAAGCAGTTAAAGCTTTAGTTGTAAGGCAATTCGGCAATTACTATGTTTCAAAAACATAGTTATGAATAAAAACATGAGTACAGAGATAGCTGCAAAGACTAATATCGGTCAACGTTCAGTGTACCTTCAGAACATTTAGGGTCACATTCTGTGCATCCTACACCACAGAGAGGCACCATGTTTCCAGGCAATGGGCCAGCCAAAGAACATTGAAAGCAATGGGCCTTATGGAATTAATAAGGTTCTCTTTACCCCTGAAAGTATGTTTTCCTATTTTTAAATATATATTTTGCAACATTTAAAACAGGACTCTTCACAGGAAAAGTCAATGACTTGACAAGGTCAGCATGTTATATGCTGTATTGATGGAATCTGACATCATATTGGCCATACATTCATAATCCATATGTAGTTAGGCTTCCACAGGACATTTTGGCTCAGGCAATAGCAGGCATGAAGAAAACACACAATTTCTAGCTTCCATAAACCAAAGACATGATTTTAGTCAATAATAACGCGGTACAGCCAAACGTGAGCATGCATAGCTTAACTTGACAGACCAAAAAATCTATAAATAAAAATCCTCGTCAGGGAAGTCCCTCAAACCATTAATGAGATTCATTAACTAAAAAATAACCTTTAATGAGATTCATGAACTGAAACACTTGCATTTTAAAGGTTCAGCATTCTTTTGCAGAAACAAACAAACAAAAAGTCAATTTTTCTTAAGAACAATTTTCACTCTTTCTGGGCTCATTGTGATATTCAGCGCTCTACTGGACAGTGAGTCCACCTTAAAGGCATAAAAACAATTACAAATACACTGCAATTTGGGCCAAGCGGTTCCCTTCAGCTGGTATGAAACGTTCCCATAACATCAAAGAAACATTCCCATAATGTCAATGAAACATTTCCATAACATCAAAGAAACTTTCCCATAATGTCAATTAAATGTTCCCATAACATTGGTGGGATGTAACAGAAATGTTGCGAGAAAGACTGTTTCCCTGCAGTCACTCAGTGACACAGGAGATGCTACCATGAAGCATTTTCACTGCTCTGCCCTTTTGCAACAAGAATTCGCATGAAGTAAAAAAACACAAACCTGCTGAGTGTAGAGTAGTGGTTAAGGCTGCACTGCTGTGCTTACAGACTCCCCCTTACATTTAGCAAGAGAAGCCCCAGAACCCTCAAGTGGCTTAGTAAGCCAAATATAGATTTACAAAAAACAAATGTACACCTTTAATGTCAGATTGAGTAATGGGGATATCCTGTAAGAGAGAGGGGAGCACTGACAGCCAAGAATGTGTGTATTCATCGTCATCTTTCCAGTGGTCCCATGTGACCAGAGGTTGACCAATCCTGTGGGCCCAAGGGAGGCCAGATGCCAGACGACAGGTGTCCTAGCTCATCTCCATCTCCAGGCCTGAGGACGACTTCAGAGGGACCGAGTCAAATCCGTCCGCTGTCCTCTGTGGAAGCACACACAACCTCAGCTCATTTGCTTTGATCTCTGACCACCGCTTTACCGGCTTATGTGACATGGCTTACACTGCCACCTAGTGGAAGTTCTGTGAACAACCTAGAGGGCCGCAAAATCATTTCAAGGAAGAAAACCACTTGGCTGAATGCCTCCGGGGGAGGGGGGAGGGTGAGCCGGCACGAGTCCGTCGAGGAGCAGGAAAAAGGCGTCCGTGGTAGAATTCTGTCTCGGAAGAGGCAGTAAATTCGGCCCGGAAATAGTGTCTTGCCCCGGAGGACGGGCAGCGGACTCGTGGGGAAGGGGAATTGAAATAAATAAAGGGTATAATTGGCAACCAAATTGGGAGAAAAACGGGGGAAAATTAGATTTTTTTATTTTTTTTTTTTTTTTTTTTTAAGAATTCCCCATTTCTGTCTCCAATCTGGAATTCCCAGCCATAAATGTAGGTCCATCCCAAGGCGGTAATGTCCTCCGTAAATTCAGAAGGGCCTCTGAAAAGCATGCATGCTCTTTTTACTCCTTCGCAATAACTGCGCTGGAGGGCTGCGCAACTGGTGGTGCTGAGCTGGCGCAGGTAGAACACAGGAGCTGATCGACCAAAGTGGGCGCTATTGAGCGACTGTGAAACGTCTGTCTCTGGACAATACGTTGGCAACTACATGGGACAATCAGCAGCAGAGATAACTCTAGAATTGGTAACGAAGTTAGTTGGACACTTCTTAGGTCATTTGATTAATAAAGCATCATATTATAGAACTGTCAACCAGCCTTTCATAATCAATAACGTTACAACATTTCCCAGCTCCACCGCACCAGCGCTCCCTGTGGGCCAGGATACGCACCTCACGGGAGAAGGCCTTGATCTTCCCAAAGATGGATTTCTTTGTGAGGTAGATGAGGTCGTCTTCGGCGTCCTCGCCCTCCATGATGGCACAGCTGTCTGCCGCCGGAAGCTCGCACTCCTTCTCCCCCGAACTCATCATCAGCTTCGAGTATTTATACTCCAGCCTACAGAGTAACACTTCAGCTTTGAGTATCTGTCCTCCAGCCTATGGAGTGAAATTTCAGCTAAGAGTATCTATACTCCAGCCTACGGAGTAACACTTCAGCTTTGAGTATCTATTTCAGTGAAATTTTTGACTATCTATACTCCAGCCTAGGGAGTAATATTTCAGCTTTTATCAGCTTTGATATTTCAGCTTTGGCTATCTATACTCCAGCCTATGGAGTAACATTTCAGAGCCCACCGCTGAAAGATGCAGGGAGATATTTACTTTCTCGTCCTCTTCCAGAAGTAGCAGCTGATGGAGATGAGAAGCAGGGCGGCGACGGTCCCCGTGGAAACCCCAAACTTCAGCCAGAAATCCAGAGTGACGCAGGCGTTCACCCTCTGAGCCGGGAGAGACACTCCGCCTGTACAGCGCAGAGGCTCCTGCCACATGTAGGTCGTTTTCTGCAACACACACGCACACACACACACACACACACACACACACACACACACACACACACACACACACACACACACACACACACACACACACACACACACACACACACACACACACACACACACACACCCACACACACACACACACCCACCCAGGTACACACACACACACACAGACACACACCCAGACAAACACACCCACACACACACACAGACACACACAGACACACACCCACCCAAGCACACACACTTTGACACACACCCCACACACACACACACACACACAGGTCCCATACACCTATGATCTTACATCAGATTTTTACGTCAGTACCTGCTTGTCAAACCCTCACCTGAACGGACACCTGAGTGCCACGGCCGGAGGGACAGCCTTACCTGGATTCCCTGGATGCAGGCGCTCACGATCTCCTTGTAATCACTCTCAGAGCACAGCGGGCAGGCGTGCTTCGACCGCCACAGGAAGTGGAAAGAGCATCCGTCACACGTGCCCTCCGAGCAGTTCCTGCGTGGAGACACAGACGCACCCTGAGAATATTTATATTGGCGGCAGTGTAGTGTAATGGTTAGGGAACTGGACTTGTAACTCAGAGGTCGCTGGTTCAATTCCCAGGTGGAGCACTGCCCTTGTACCCTTGAGCAAGGTACTTAACCTGAATTGCTTCAGTGAAATATCCAGCTGTATAAATGGATTCCATGTAAAGAAATGTACAACTGTGTAAGTCACTCTGGATAAGAGCATCTGCTAAATGCCTAAAATGTAAATGTGAAATGTCTTTCACGCCTACATCCACCTTCTGTCCCTTAGCATCGGCGGTTCTCAAATTTTCCAATCTCACGACTCTTAGTGAAAGAGTACATTTTCCCCCTTAATAAAATATAGTACAGCTGTTTGCAACTGTAGTCTAGTCCACCTTACTCATTATCTTCCTGCAGGAGCTCCTGTTTCTGTTTGAGGCCTGAGAATTGCTTGCGTTGGGCTTGGACCAAGTATTTGAAGATGAAATTAAGATTCCTGCGTGAAGTTGTTTGGCGGTGGCCGATGCGGGCCTATTGTTTCAGGGTAGCGCTGGGTCATGAAAACGTGGCACGTCTGTGGAATTGTATGTCTGCTAAATGCTTAAAAATGTTAAAATGTAAATTAGAGTGACACCCGCCTACAGTGGGAACTCTTTAGTAGTCCTCTAACTAAGGGGCTCTACTTCATTCTCATATGTTATGATTACAAGCAAGGATGTGTTGAGTAACACAACTACAGCAAACACAGTCGGCTTCAGTCTGGCCATTTCAACTGGTTGTACTTCCACGCCTCACCACATTAGGCCACTGTCTGCCCTTGACATTTCATGACAAAGGAACTCATTTGATTCATGCTCAGCAGTCATTAGCAGTAATTCTGGTCTGTGTTGTACCCTGGTAGAGAGAGCTGGTCTTTTTCCATTCCTTTGGGATCACATCTCAGTCTGATGGTGGTCGATCTCCCATATTTACACGCCTGCGTCGCTTCAGCGGATCTGCAGCCAAATGATGTGCAAACACATTTTTAATCATAATCTTTTCAGTCAAGTTTTTAACGATTTTTAAAATTAATTTTGTTTCTGATTTCTTTCGACATTTTCTGCCAATTTAGTGGCCAATTATACCCTCTATTTATTTCGATTTGTCCTCCCAACACAAATTCGCCGCTCGTCTCTATGAGGCAAGCTAATTCTCCAAGGGCAGCAAACTGTACTTCCTTCGAGACAGAATTCACCCACCCATGTTCTGGAGTTACACTTACGCGCTTCTCAGCTAATTTGTGCCGGCTTACCCTCTCCCTCCCCCTGGGGCGGACACCCAAATGCATTAATTTATTATAATTGTATTAATTAAAAAGAACATTTTACATAAGTAGAGAATAAGTAACACTTTTCAATGACAAAATCATCAATGACCCTGTTGCATGAGGGATAACACTCACCTGTAGTAGAAGATGATATCAGGTAGGCTGGACCGAGAGGGGAAGTAGTGTGCAGGTGAGGAGAGGTGATTCAGTGTCGATGCAGTGGTGACCCCTAAGGGAAGGTCAACAAGCCATGTCAAGAATGAACAGTTTCTCATAGCCTCTACGTCAGGGTTCAACTCGGGTACAACTACTTCTTCCCTGGGGCTAGATTATTTTTTACAATGGTACATAGGTAGAAACATTTTCCATACACTATTTATAAAACAATGTATGAATGGTAGACCTCTTCTTAAAATATTGTGGCATCCCAAGGGGCCACATGGGGAAATGGCTGCCTGTGAGCCACTAGAGCCATCAGGACTACAGCTCCCAGCAGTCTGCAGTCCCGATCCTGATTACCATCTGAAGCAAGTGAAGAAATTGGGACTGATGGCAGCTGAATGCAATTTGGGGACTGGATAAAAGACGCAGGAAATAAATAAAAGAAATCAGTTTAATAAAGTGAGCATTTTGTTTTTAATACTGCCTCCTCCGGAGTCTTCAATTGCCTACGCCCTCTGAACAGATCCTTGAGTGTCACCCCACCCCAAGTGGCACGACAATATGCATAGCACAGTATTTCAAAGGCATAACTCCTTAGATGGGGGTACAAATTGAAAGCACTCCTGATGGTCCCTGAGGTGGTTATGAACCAAACCATACAATTCATGTTCTGAATATTGGTGAAAATTGATGTTTCTTTTCAGTAGTCTGCAGGAACATTACTGGTGTCTAAATGTAACAAATTTATGCCCAAATTCAAATAGCCCCTTGGGGATTAATAAAGTTGTATTGTATCGTGTTGTAAAGTGTTAAGGTATTTCAAATAAAGTAGGTGATCCAGGTCTGAGTGTGACGATGACGATAGTGGCTTACCGATCAGCGTGTCGCCAATGCTGAAAGGCTGGGACGACACCACGCTCTGACCCCTCACGTCCGAGGGCACCACAGTGGCCTGGCACACATGACCTCTGACCTCCTTCTTGCTCTCCGTCACGTTGTCCACGCAAGACGCAGCCGTTCTGCCCTGAGGAGTCACAGCAAAGATCCTATAGACTCACAAGATACTCCACTCCTGCGTTCATTCCCTCCTCTCTGCTTCTTAACTGTAGGAGGTATTGGTTGGTAACAGGAGTTTCTGGTGCTATACTACAGTACAGAAAGTCCATGGATTGCCACAGGATTGTCAATGGAAACGCCGCTTAATTTTCAGAAGATCCATCGAATTGTAACGTTTCGGCTTCAACTGTAGCATAGGTAGACAGAACTTTCAATGTTAAGAACATGAAGCTGAGTATCTGGTGAGTCTAAAGAATCTGTGGTCACAGCGAGAGTTCTACCAGCCACTCATTCCTGCATCTCACCCACGACTGGATGGGTGGTTTGGTCAGATACAGATCTGACCAAACCACAAACCCGATATCTCACTTCTGCAACCAACAGCAATGTTATCTATAATAATAATAATAATAATAAATAAATTGTATTTGTTATGCGCCTTTCAAGTTATGCGCCGTTCAAGAAATCCAAGGTCACAGAAACCCAAAGTCACAGAGCTATCTAATACTTACCCCTACTCTGTGATTAACATTTAGCCTATAGGTCACTTATGACGTAATGCTACTGAAAGTTGTGGGAGAAAGTCATGGTGCTACCACATCAGCGCAGCACAGTGGAAACTGCAGTGCTGGAAACTTTGTCTCTAACCTCAGAGTCTGACCTCAGAAAGTTCAGCACTGTATTGACAGGTACTCCTCTGTGGGCTCAAGGAAGAAGTTGCCTCTAAGCACTGGCACAGGACCAGCTACCCAAACCCTAACCTTAACCATTACATGAAACTGACTTCAGAGCAGCGCCCACGGGCAGCTTCCACCTACGCCCGTGTGTGGTGCGTTCGTCAGGACGGTTACCTCGTTCCCGCAGAGGCCGATGCTGAACTGGTGGAAGTAGCGCAGCCCCTTGCTGGTGAAACGCGGGCCGCTCTGGAAGCTGGTGGCGTTGGCCAGTGAGGAGAGGTCATAGTGTGCCCTGACCCCTCCCGAGAGTGGGAGGTCCAGCCTGCAGTCGCTGATGCAGGCGGAGTGAGCCTGAGGAGGAACGGCGGGAATACAATCAGCAACTCAGAGCTGAGTGCACGTGGAGCAATTTACAGAGTGCACGTGGAGTATCTCAGAGCGTGCACGTGGAGCAATTAACAGAGTGCACGTGGAGTATCTCAGAGCGTGTGAGTGTGAGACAGGTGAGTGAGTGTGAGAGACAGGTGAGTGAGTGTGAGCGGCAGGTAGGTGAGTGAACAGAGAGGCTAGAGCAGGGGTGGGCAATCTTACCCTGTGTGGGCTGGTGTGGGTGCAGGCTTTTGTTCCAACTGAACAGTGACACACCTGATTCCACTAATCAAAGCCCTGATTGAAGACTTTGATTAGCTGATTAGTCAAATCAGGTGAGCTACTGCTCGGCTGGAACAAAAGCCTGCACCCACACCGGCCCACACAGGGTAAGATTGCCCACCCCTGGGCTAGAGGGTGAGTGTGAGACAGGTGTGTGAGTGTGTTCTGGCCCCGTCTCTTACCTTGTTGCTGTGCGTGTTCGGGCCGCAGGGTATGCATGCCCCCTCCCCCACCGGCTGCTCGGGGGAGATGAAGGTGTTGGGGGGGCATCGATGGCAGGCGCCCGTGGTGTTCAGCATGTAGTGGCCGGGGGGGCAGGGCACGCAGGTGGACCCCGACTTCGCCGAGCCCAGGGCACAGCGCCGGCACTGCAACGCCACACCGCCCATCACGTTCGTCACGTGCACCGCGTAGATCTTGGCGAAATCGGCGCTGTACCTCTTTTCCTGGGGAAGGGTGGGGGGACGGGGATGGAGAACTTGTTATGAGAGCATTGTGGAAGCGTTCTGAGAGCGCTGTGAGAGGATTGTGAGAGTGCTGTGTGTGCGTTGTGAGGGCGTTGTGAGGGCGTTGTGAGGGCATTGTGAGGATGTTGTGAGAGCGTTGTGGAAGCGTTGTGTGTGCGTTGTGAGAGCGTTGTGAGGGTGTTGTGAGGGTGTTGTGAGAGGATTGTGAGGGCGTTGTGAGAGCGTTGTGAGGGCGTTGTGAGGGAGTTGTGAGAGCGTTGTGAGAGGATTGTGAGGGCGTTGTGAGGGAGTTGTGAGAGCATTGTGAGGGCGTTGTGAGAGCATTGTGAGAGGATTGTGAGAGTGTTGTGAGGGCGTTGTGAGAGCGTTGTGAGAGGGTTGTGAGGGTGAGAGGATTGAGGGCGTTGTGAGGGTGTTGTGAGAGCGTTGTGAGGGCGTTGTGAGGGTGTTGTGAGGCGTTGTTGTGAGAGCGTTGTGAGAGGATTGTGAGGGCGTTGTGAGAGCGTTGTGAGGGCGTTGTGAGGGCGTTGTGAGGGCGTTGTGTGAGGGCGTTGTGAGGGCGTTGTGAGGGCGTTGTGAGAGCGCTGTGAGAGGCCAGACATCGGTGAACCCGTTCTTACCGTGCTGTACCCCTCTGTGCGCTGGAAGGCCCAAGTGAAGCTGACGGTGCTGTTGGTCTTGATGATGTAGGAGTAGGACTGCCTCTCCCTGGTCCCCCGCCAGTGCTCCACCACGTCGTTCTTCCTCTCGCTGTACCCCTGCCGGCAGTGACGTCACAAACATTTCAACAGAACGCCACAATGTCCAGGTGTTGCATGAAGTCACTTTCTCTCCCGTGTTTCTCTCCGTCTGTATTTTCGCCGCATAACCCGTATATACTCCGTGTAAACCTCATGGACACTGCAAGGAAAAATGAACGGCTGTTTCCAAAAACTTGAGATGGTACGCAAGACTAATAAAGAAGGGTACACTACTCCTGTCATAGTTTTTTCTATCCTTTATTCTCCTTTGGCAATTATCATTTTATTTTAAGTTCCATTATATATATATATATATATGCCATTTAGCAGACGCTTTTATCCAAAGCGACTTACAGTAGTGAATGCATACATTTTTTCAGTATATGTGGTCCCAGTGGTGATTGAACCCACAACCTAAGCGTTGCCAACACCATGCTCTACCGACTGAGACCACACAGAACCATTCGTTTTCCCATTAAATACATTTAAAAACTCCAAGAGCGTAAAAGAATCAGGAATAGATTCATAAAATAAGAGTCTTTCTCACCGCCATGAAATACAGCATGCAGCCAGCCGCGCAGCCCGTCTCAAACACAAAGGTAATCCTGGAAAGTTCCGGGCTCTCCGTGTTCTTCGCCACAGAGTGGGGCAACCTGCAGGGGGCAGCAGAGGGCCAGCCATGAGGAACAGGCCCTTTCAGGAAGTAGGTGGGAGTTACGCTGTGAGCGCAGCTCTGAAGTCAGTTTTGAGTTTTTCCTCTTAATGGTTAAGGTTAGGATTTGGCTAGAGTTGGCTGGTCCTGGGTCAGTTGCTTACGGGTGACTTCTCACAGAGCATAATTTTAACCCGGTTCCACAGACAGAGAATGAAAATGACCCCACTGCGTCTGTGTGCGACGATAAAGGCACCGCCCGTCTGTAACAATGAGACTCTATGGGGTGATGCAGCAGGTTGGTCTACTGGTGGACATAGCAAAGGAGTATATTAATATCACGCTATTTACAGAGTTGTGGACTCAAGTCACATGACTTGGACTCGAGTGCGACTCAAGTGACAATTTTGATGACTTCAGACTTGACTTGCAAAAAATAAAAGAACTTGAGACTTGACCTTGACTTGCATGTCTATGACTTGGGATTAGACTTGGACTTTAGCTGGATGACTCGAGAGACTTATTTTAAATGTGACTTGAGGACTTGACACCTGAAATTTGGGACTTGTGATTTGACTTGACCTGAATACAGTGACTTGAGACTTTACTTAAGACTTACCCTTCATGACTTGGGACTTACTTGAAACTTGAAAGTTAAGACTTAAGACTTACTTATGACTTGCATAACAGTGACTTAGTCACAACTCTGGTTATTTATTTGCTTAGCACATCCTTATCCAGCGTGACGTACACAGCATAAACTTGTATACTCTATCCATTTACACTGCGGGCTATTTACTAATTCAGGTTAATCAATATCCTCCTTGCTCAAGGATACAATGGCAGTGCCCCACCCAGAAATTAAACCTGCAATCTCTGAGTTACAAGGCCAGTTCCCAAACCATTAGTATAACACTGTCGCCCAAGTACAGCTCTATTGATGATGATGATGTGATGTCATACCATTCAAACCAAGGGGTAAAGCAGTGCATTGTGGGAGCTGTAGTATAAATGAATCCCACCTGTACCCTGGGACCGTTAGTGTCAGCATCATGTAGTCCGAGTCCATGTCCCCTGGGGTGGTGTAGATGTACTCCCCGGCAACTTCCCAAGAAAACAGTCGATACGGTCAATAACACAATAGTAGCTACGGTCCATAACACACACAGAGTCCCCAACAAAAATCCATACACATGCATAAATCATATCCACAAACATAAAGACCAGGATCCATATTTATAAAGCATCTCAGGGTAGGAGTGCTGATCTAGGATCAGTTTTCCCCTGTCTATATCCTAACCTCATCCATTATGAGATAAAAGGCTAAACTGATCCTACATCAGCACTCCTACTCTGAGACGCTCTTTGAATGCCGGCTCAGAGCAAAATCGGTCAGTTCCATACCATGGGATTAATGCTGGCAGGACATCTAAAGCCTGGGTCTTACATTCACGTGTCATCTCAAGACCCACCTCAGCCATTCCCACAACCCACTAGTGGGTCCCAAATCAGAGGTAGCCCTTACCTGTCTTCCTGAGTCTTACAGTCATTACATTACAGGCATTTAGCAGACGCTCTTATCCAGAGTGACTTACAGTTTCACATTTCTTTTTTACATACAATCCATTTATACAGCTGGATATTAACTGAAGCAATTCAGGTTAAGTACCTTGCTCAAGGGTACAACAGCAGTGCCCCAACTGGGAATTGAACCTGCAACCTCTGTTACAAGCCCAGTTCCCTAACCATTACACCACACTGCCAGCCTTGAGTCACTACACTGATGTTAGACACAGGTAGCTCTTACCTGTGTTCCTCTCAGAGTTGCTGTACTCCCGGCTGTAGACGGAGCTCTTCATGTTACTGGGCATTCTGTTCCACCACTTGTACTCGAACCCCACCATCGGCTCAGTGCCAGCCGGACATGGGGAGCACACTGCGGGCACAGAGGAACAAAACACTGTTTCATCGCTAACATACGCATCTCAGCACTAACACGCACATTTTAGTTTTAAATGCACACATTTCAGCATTAACACACCAGCTAACGCGCCCCTTTCAATGCTAATACACACATTTAACTTTTTTTCATTTTGGACTGGATATGGAGCAGAGTTTGGAGTGGGGTTTGTGGTTTGTGGTTGAGTTTGGGGTAGGTATTAGGGTGAAGCTTGGGGTGGGGTTTGGGGTGGTGGGTCAGTTTGGGGTGGGTTCTGCACCTGTCCCATTGGAGTAGGAGCCCTGGGGGCAGGGTTCGCAGGATGAGGCATTGTTGAGGAGGAATCCGGGGTTGCAGGGGGGGCAGGTCTCCATCTTCCCCGAGGCAGGCAGGTTCACGGCCCCCACCTTGCTCTCAGTGCAGATTTTTGGCTCAATCCACTTATACATCAGCTGGGTCTGAGACACACAGGAAGTCACATGATCTGAACAGGAAGTGGGGATCATAAAGTGTTCATGTGCTGGAGAGGAAGTACAGGGATAGACTCTTCCAGACAGGGTTCTGTGGAAAGTTGCTCTAATTACAGTTAATCTGACAGTACCTTTCCATTGGAGTCACAGGGAGTATGTGTGTAGAAATAGTCACTGGTTTTGCATGGCGGTCGCGGTTGGCAGGTCCCAGAACTGATCCCTGAAACGCAAATGAAAACATTGGCGTGGGATTAAAACCAGTGGAAATTAAGCTCAATATTATGCCGTAAAATAAAGAAAAAGTTTTGTTTTGAAAAGCAAACTTCTGATCCACGATTTCTCTGAATTTATTTTTTTATTTATTTATTTAATGGTTTTTCCCCTCTTTCTTGCAATTTTGGAACGCCCAATCGTACTCTTAAACTGTACTCGTTGCAGCCTCCACTGTCGATTTGGGAGAGCGTAGACAAACACGTGCTCTCCTCGCAAACCACGTGATGTCAGCCACCGCTTCTTTTCACACCACAGTCTTCAAGTTAAGCTTGCACAGGCATGAGTCAGAGGAAGACGCTCCATGCGCAAAGGAAGACACTCATCCACTAGAACAGTGCCTTAACAGGATGAGCCACCCAGCAGCCCTAGTTCTCTGAACTTTGTCTTGAAGAGCCAGTCTTCAGAAATGGCGGTTTACTTTACAGTAATTACAATGCAGTTACTGCAATGTGCATTACACTTCCTGTATGAGATAGCAGGCAGCTGGGGTTCTTACCTGCATACTTCTCTGCCTCACACTGCTGGCACACCGTGGCACCCTTGTGGGAGTAGGAGTTAGCCGGGCAGGGGGCACAGCGGGCAGACCCAGGTTTGGCACTGTAGGTGCCAGGCTTGCAGTGGAAACACTCCGATGTGTAGGCAACACCTGGGGAGACGACATTTCTCCGATCATTTCATCCCAAAAAAAGAGCTTTCAAAGAGTTTCTGCAGCCATTTTGCGCCTTGTCACCATTTTGCATGTGCTTCCTGTTAATCGACACCCAGTTCTGACGCCCTCCTGCTTTGGTGAGATCTGTTTTTTCAATGTTTCATTTTGAGTTCAGAAGGAATTCTAATTCAAAAACATACACCTATATGATAACAAGCTAATTTAGATCACAATTACCAAAACCAAACATTGTTCAATATCTGTCCAAAGCCACAGAAGTAACCCTTGAACACCCTCGTATTTCCTTTTATCTAACGTAAAATTACGTTGCGGCTTTTTCAAACGTCTACCTGTGATGACGATGTTCCGCACCAGCACTGGCTTCACTGCGCTGCTGAGCACGGAGAAGGTTGTGGTTCTCCAATACAGCACGTTATTCCCTCGTTTCAGCTGCATCTGCACAGAGACCACATCGGTGTCACACACCGCCGAGACCAGCCAGACAGGGAGGAAAAGCAACAGCAGGGAGGAGGGAGCAGAGGGGGAAAAGCCCTGGGGCACTCCTGGTAATGCAGAGCCGACTGATAACTGGCCTGAACCACACAGTTTCAACCCTACAGGTCTGAAGAACTCATCACTAATCACATTTCCTTCACCTCTGTTTGGGGTGACATCTGGTGGCTATAGACTGACATAGCAGCTGAACAAGGACTCTGAGCTTTTACAATATTGGGATGTGTAAGAGGGTGAATGCCGTGGACAGGGTTGCAGTGCAGTGCAGTGGTTACTGGGCTTGTGACCTAGAGGTTGCAGGTTCAGGTCCCAGATGGGGGCATAGCTGTCGCACTCTTGGGTCCATGAGCTGAAGTGCATCAGCCGCAGAATGAAGGCTCGTCTCTTCAGACCGTATCTCGGCTCCTCCCACCCTCTAGCGCTTGCTACCTTTTAAAATTTAGGTAACTTATCTGTTCAGGTGTTTGTTTGTTGTACTATGGTACATGATGTAATCTAGGTAGTTATAAATTGAGGCATGGTTGTCGAATTGACATAGATATCTTGCAGAAGCGCTTTAGTGATGTTGCTTGTACACTCGCTGGTCTGGGAGTGTTGTTAGTCAGATCTGTGTCACTGTTGCTCATAAAACCCATGTGGATGCACTTATGTTCTCTCGTGTTTTAAGTCACTATGGATAAGCGTGTCTGCTAAATAATTGTCATGTAATGTAAAGTAATGTATTAGGAACACATCCAGCTCTATTAGAATGTCAAACTGCGAGCTGTATGAGTCGCTCTGGATGAGAGGGTCACGTAAAGTGAAGGAATGAAAGAATGAAGGAATAAAGGAAGGAAAGAATGAAAGACTCACATAATGGGTGTTCCAGTCACTCGCCGTCCTTTTCATCCAGCGGTTCTGTGACTCTGTGGACTGGCACTGGTCGTTCTGAACCTGAGACACCAAAGACAGGCTGTCACATTCAGGGGCCAGGGTTCATAAAGCTTCTCAAAACAGGAGTGCTGATCTAGGATCAGTTTCCTCCTGTCCATATCCTAACCGTGTCCATTATGAGCTAAAAGACAAAGCAGACCCTAGATCAGGGCCTGTAATTCATAGAGCGTCTCATAGTAGGAGTGCTGATCTAGGATCAGTTTAGTCTTTTAGCTCATCATGGAAAATGTTAGGAAATGGACAGGGGGAAACTGATCCTAGATCAGCACTCCTGCTCTGAGGGGCTTAATGAATACGGGCCCAGATCTCTGGTACATCAGTGACTCAGCATCTACATGCATTTCATATCAACCCAAACAATAATCAGGAGAAAGGTTCTCAAAATCAGCCAAATCCATTTAATTAAGACAGAATGAGCCCTATTCTGCACACCCTGTGCCAACATTCCTAGGGTAAGGAAGGAAAGCCTAAGCAAACTAACTAAACTCTCCTTATTGCAATACTACCAGCAGCTTGATTAAGGTCACGGAAACAAATGTCAACACTTAAAAAGAGCATGTTTATTTAAGGAATACGGTCAAATAAATCTAATAGGACTGTGTGGCCTGGTTTTGAATCTTGACCAACTTCACTTGGCATGGCCTGTGAAGGTGAATGACAGCCGAGAGAGAGACAGCACTCACGTAGAACTCGAAGAAGACGCTGTCGTCAGGATAGAAGTACTCGAAGGAGACGGAGCCGGGCTGCTTGAGGCTGACGGCGTAGGTGAGTGTGGAGGTGCACCCGTCCAGATTGGAGGTGACGTAGTCGCCCTTCGGAACCCAGGTGGAGCTGTGGACGGGACAGAACACGCTTAAAAAATTACACGGCACGGAAGCCTGTCCAAATACGTATCGAAAAACTCTTTAGGTCAGTGGTTATCAATCCTGGTCCTGGAGATCCGCAGAGTGTGCTGTTTTTTGTTGTCATTCAGCACTTAATTGATCACTTAAAGTGACTGATTGCATAATTGACACACCTCAACTGGTTTCTTGTGTCTAAATTGGTTGCTGATTTTAAGGTGAAAAGAAAATTATTTATCACCAACTTGGAGCAGTTAGCGGCGTTGTTCTCGAGGCTCATGTCCGTGCCGTAGCTGACGAAGCCCAGCGGCAGCCTGTCCCACTCGTCGAACCTCACGCCGGTCCCCAGAGAGTACGTTCCTTCCGCACACTTCTGGCACTCCTGCGTCTTCATATCCAGAAACTCACCCGCGTTGCAGGAGAACGCTGCGGCGACACAGAGAGAGCACGGATCAGAGACTTAACGGGGAGCGCACAAACGTGACTGGACAACGAGAGGTGGTGAAACTCACAAGCAGATGCAAATCTTGCCATTTTCATTATTTGATTTCTAAATGATGTTTTATTGTATTTTTATTTTCCAGTTTTTATTTATATTGTGTTGTTTGTAGCAGACTTGCATATATTGTGTGTAGGCTTGTACTAGTATGCATGTCTATACTGCTGCAAACCAATAATGGGTCAATAAATATGCATTTAATGGAATCAACTGCATTGATAATGTCTCCTCAATAGTAATGACTCATGGCTTTGCAGGGATGCAGTGGTGAAAGCTAATGCTAATTAGCAAATGCAATGAAAGACTAAGTTACATCAGTCAAGGCTCAGAGCTAGCTCCTACTGTTTTTAAAACTCTATTTGTTTGTTAGAAACAAACAGAGGTACAACAAAGCAGCAGGAGCCAGCTCTGAGCCTTATCTTAACTCCTTATCCATCTTCTTTGGCATCATAAGCAACCATTTGAAAATAGGTCATGAACTTCATGGAAGGTTATGGATGGTTATGAATGCTTACTAATGGTTATGGATGGTTATGTATGGTTATGTATGGTTATGAATGGTTAAGAATGGTTATGAACGGTTATGTATGGTTATGAATGGTTATAGATGGTTAAGAATGGTAATGAATGCTTATGGATGTTTAGGATGGTAATGAATGATAATGAATGCTTATGAACATTTATGAATGGTTTGTTGTGTGGTTGGTATGTGGGACTCACAGCATGCGGTGCCCTTGACTGGGTCAGGGAGCCCAGTGCAGGTCGCGGGTTTGTTGGGCACCGCCACTCTCCAGCGAGAGCCCAGCACGTCACACTCTGTGTACTCAAAGTGGTAGTCCGACTGCAAGACAGCACACACACACAAACTGACAAATCTGCAAAGCACAACAAAACCCACGCACTGAAAGTGGCAGCTGGACTGCAACAGACAGGTGGTATACGTCTGAGGTTAAAAAATGATGATGATGAGTGTGACTAAGTCAAATGCACTAGTTAAACACTTCACTCTTCCTCTCTCCCCCCTCACAAAACACACACACCACACTAAAAACCTGATAGGTATAATGCCTGAAAGCCTCTATTTCACTGCACTGTCTTCTTACAGTACAGCAACTCTGAGAGGAGCACAGGTAAGGGCTGCCTGTGTCTAACACCAGTAGAGGAACACAGGTAAGGACTGCCTGTGTCTAACACCAGTAGAGGAACACAGGTAAGGACTACCTGTGTCTAACACCAGTAGAGGAACACAGGTAAGGGCTGGTATGGAGTAGAAAAGTGAAGTGAAGTGCAGCAGGCTTCTCCCTCGACACACCTGACAAACCACTCACATCCTGCTACTGACTGTATAAAGAACCTTGGCTCAAATCCCCTTAATGCTTGTGAATTACAAACTAAACCGATGTCAGTTAATACATTCGTTTTATTTGACAGTTAAAACACACATATACTTATAGCCCCCTCATGTAGAAATGGCGCCGCGTTGCATACAATAAGTACAAATTGAGGATAAAAACACAGGAAATTCAGTGACTTATTTCCACTGTGGTCCTCTTTTCATGCCATGTAAGCATCTGAGCATTCCAATGCAAATCTGCCCATAAACATGACATCCAGGGGAATCAACAGCTTTGGCTGGATTTCCCTCCTGAACAGAAAGACCAGCCCCTTCTTTCAATAAAGTACAGGACAAATATTTGCCCAGGAACCTGCCTCACCCGATGGCTTAATCACCTTGGCCAAGGACGTCCAGCTGTCGTTCTGTTCAAACAGAAAGAGAGCCAGCAGATGTACTGTATTTAAATCTACCCGGCGTGACAACAGTTTACACTGGAGAATAAAAGGTGTGACAACATAAATCCTTCAGCAAATAAAGAGGGGCGTGCCTTGAACATGTCGTTTACAGAAAGAAGACACGGGCGTCTGCCATTATGAGTGCTTTCAGATAAATAAATACCAATAAATACAAAGCCATTCTGAGCGATCACCTTCATCCTATGGTGAAGCATTTCTATCCTGATGGGAGTGGTCTCCTCCTGGAAGACATTGCTCCATCCAAAGAATGTAAACCATAGGCCATGGCTGTCTCAGTCACCAGACCTCAACCCAATTGAACACTCATGGGAGATTCTGGAGCATCAGCCGAGACAGCGTTTTCCACCACCATCAACAAAACACTAAATGATGGTTGGTGGCCCAACACCATATTAAGACACTTTATGTTGGTGTTTCCTTTAGTTTGGCATTTACCTGTATATTCTATATTTCCATTGGCCATACTCAGCTATACCTGACCGTTGCAGCAACCAACTCAGTAACAACTAAAATACTGGTTTTTCTTTCTATCATTGTCTTTGTAGCAATAGGTGACCCTTGCAATGTTCCTTGAACTGTCTGTTATTCCATACCATGTACTTTCAGTGGATTCAGTCCAATGGAAATTAGACTTTAGTTCCTTCAGCTAAACTCTGTCACGGACTGTAGCCTACTTCAAGGTTAATATTTAACTCAAACAGGCCTTAAGGCTTCTAGTTTTGGCTGTGACAGAGCAGTCTGAAAAACAGCAACAAAGACTCTTAATCACTTTGCTCCAGTGGGTGAACAGCTCCACTGAATTATGATAGTACCTTCGTTTTACCAGTAGATGGCAAAAAGGCAGTAATAAGACAATCTGCCAAAGTAGTCACAGCCGTTGAACGGTGCCTGTTCCTGCTTCACATTTTGCCATTACATTTGTATGTGTGTGAAATATTGAAATATCACCAACACCAATCAGTCATTCTAACACTGAATCTGACGGCCTCAATGCGAACGTCAAAGAGAGGGCATGTACAAGCATGGTGCAAAATGGAGAACTTCCCAAAAATGGTCTTTCCTGTTTGTGATAATGTTAGCCAAGATCAAGTGTTCTTTGTCCATCTGGCAGACGCACACCGCGAATCCACCACTGATCCATAACTCCATATTAACGCTGTGTAACCATGGCAACAGGACACGCTGACCTGCTGCACGCCAGCCCCAGCGGAGGCCGATTGCAGCAGTTGCCTGATGCGAACGACACATGAGCTCAGCCTGATGTTCCTTCTGCTGAATCTGCTTCAGAGTCTGTTCACCTTGAATCCGATGTACCACGGATCAGGTGACACAAATCGGTCAGTTTGTAGTTTTGAGTTGAGCACACTTAGTTTTAGACTTAAGTTCTATAAGCTTGCGTGGGCTGCGCTATCACTCTAGGAGTTCCATGTTTTGCAAGAACTCTTCGGAATAATAAACAATTAGGGCTATGTCCAGGGGAACCAGCAAATCAGGAGGAAACTTTAAGCCATTCTACAGGAAGGACATTGTATTCAGTTTTGTTTTGTTTTTTGTTGTACATTTGACATTTTAGGCATTTAGCAGACGCTCTTATCCAGAGCAACTTACACAGTTTACATTTCTTTACATACAATCCATTTATACAGCTGAATATTTTACTGAACCAATTCAGGTTAAGTACCTTGCTCAAGGGTACAACAACAGTGCCCCACCTGGGAATTGAACCTGCAACCTCTGAGTTACAAGCCCAGCTCCCTAACCATTACACTACACTGCCACTGCCAAAATTGTTGTTCAGTGACTGTCTTCAAGGGCAACACAGTTTTACTCATCACTCAATGATGCAGCAGAATTTGTGTCATTTGTCATCTTTATCATCATTTGTCATCATTTAAACCTGTTATGTCTTGACGGTGTCCCACTGATTGCACAAGGGATTTGAAAGTAAAGTGTGAAAATGAGCGACCGATTAGCCCATCCTGGTATTGTACTTCTTTCTAGACTGTTATTGTGTAAGGTGGCCTTGAGCGTTTTGTGGTGTTTTACAACTAGTTTTTTGTTTTCAGATTTTATCCAGTTTTTTCTCCCAGTTTGGTAGCCAATTACACCCGCTATTTTTAGGTAAATCCATCCCTCGTAGTTCGCTGCCGTAGCCCTGTGACCGGTAGTGACAAAGGCGAAGTATCATCTCCTCCGAGACGGCACTCGTCATGCTGTCGACCGTAAGTCCGGCACCCCAGAGCCACTCCTGTGCACAGCGAAC
The DNA here is from genome assembly GCA_029706075.1 of Aldrovandia affinis. Classification (NCBI taxonomy): domain Eukaryota; kingdom Metazoa; phylum Chordata; class Actinopteri; order Notacanthiformes; family Halosauridae; genus Aldrovandia; species Aldrovandia affinis. Next base: position 680,277 of record JAINUG010000327.1, read on the forward strand.
GTCTTGTCAGTTTCCCTCCCTGGGGCGGACGGCCAATTGCGGCCCCAGGTGGCACTCCCGGCCAGAGCGCACTCTGTCGCGGCCGGGAATCGAACCTTGGTCGCCATGGCCAGCATCGGACGTTGAAACCACTAGACCACCTCCACCATTTTTCACCACAATTTGGACTGTGGGCCCATTTCTTCTGCATGTACTGCATTGATTTCATTGTTTGCTTTATGTTTGTTTGCATCACACTGCACATGACTTACATCACAAAAAAGAGCCATTGTTGTCGTCGAGCCTTTTGCTCTTACAAAAACTATCCAGCCTTATCAAACACCACAGTTGCTATGCAAATACGCAGAATAAAATGCAGGCCACAAAGTAGCTGATAACGAGGAAATTCAGATGCACAGCGCTCGGGACCTCGGTGTTGGGGAGTAATCTCGCCACGGCGTGTTTGTCGGCGAAAACAAACCCTGCGCGCAAACGGGAGAGGCTTTTAAAACGGGCGCACAAATGGCCACAACACGTGTTCACTTCGCACAGGTATCAGGTAATGGTGTGTGAAGGAGGATTACGTGCTTAACGGCCCCTGATAAGGAGTGTGAGAAACCGGGGCCTCCGCTGTGTTCCATCCTTCCGCGAGCGTTCACAAACGGCGGCCGTTCCCAGTGCAATCAGGCATTCAGCACACACTCTTATCCAAAACGACGTTGACAGTCTACTTTTTTAAACACACAATCCATTTATACAGCTGGATATTTTACTGGAGCAATTCAGGTTAAGTAGCTTTGCTCAAGGGTACAACAGCAGTGCCCCACCTGCAACCTCTGAGTTACAAGCCTGGTTCCCCAACAAACTTAGCCGACTGCACATTTAAGCAGCACGCGCTATCAACAGAAACGTGACATTTCTGAATTTAAAAATGCATTGGGGAATTAAAAATATCTGCAGTACTTTAAGTGCATGAGGCGCTCAAGACATCACACTTCTTTTTCAATTCTAAATCCGGAGTGGGGCGCGAAGTGAAATCAACAACGTGTCAACAGCAGCGACGGCTGTCTGATGCACCCCATTGAATCAACGGCTCTTATGAAAGGTTTCACGGGTTATACTCCTCTAGATCCCTAAAAAACACACCACCCAATCCCTGAGGAATCAATCATGACCTTTTGGGGTGCGACTCCACTGCAACACGAGATTGAGATGCAAGGGCGGCCTGCCCCTCAGCGCACATCCTAACAATTCATGCCTCTGCCTTTATTAAAATAAAATGATGTGCAAATGAATTTTGGGCAATCTGGAATATTCCTCTGTCCTTGTGCTTTCTTAAAGAATGAGAGAGAGGTTTATCACAGGGGTGCACAACAAGGGCCAATCTGCTTTTGAATTAGCCAGGTCATTCATTTGATCGGACATTTTTGATAAAGCCAGGAGTTACAGCTGCAGACTGCATGCGCATCCTTGGTGAAAGTGTTTCACCGTGGTCCGATTATAGGAGTGAACCAGCGTGGGTACAATACACAGCCGTTTATTAGATGAAACTGGAATAAGTGGTCGGAAACAACAACCCGGTGCGCACACACCAGCCCTCCAGAAATCGAGGCATGTGTGCCACTGTTTTAGTTGTATGTACATTTCCATTTGACTCTTGGGCACAGTCTCTCTGCTTCCGAAAATGGCCACCCGCTGACCACTTTCTCTGGTGGCTTTCACTCTCTGGTTTTGCATGGTTACAGTGCATTTACATGAGCCAAAGTGCAGGTGCCAGAGGTGAGCGGAGCTTCCATCTACCTGGTCCTTATTACCATACTGTTTCAGTGGCTGGATGTCAGTCAGTAGTGTGGCAGCCATTGGGAGCAATTAAGAGTTATCACTCCTGACCACAGCCTGAGAGTCAGATTGGTTAGCATAGCTAAGACTGCTCATTTTGCTGTCAATGGAACACAATGTAAATCTCAGTATTAACCCAAAAGGTGACCAGGCACACTGATTGGTTAACAAGTAACAATTTTGTTTTTGTGGTTCTGTGTGGTTCAGTAGGAAGAGTATGGTGTTGACAACACTTAGGTACAGGGCTCAATTCCCATTGGGACCACATATACTGAAAAACATGTGCATTCACTACTTTGGATAAAAGCATCAGCTAAATGGCATATGCTATGTTGCCATATTTTTAATAAGAACTATGATAATTATAATTATAATAATGATTAATTCAGTACAAAAGGGGGCAATCCAATCAACATAAAGACCAACTCCTTTATTAATGGCACAATGCACCAACAAGTTCAAAGGATCCTTTCCAGACCCGTGTGATCATTGCTAGCTCGCCAAATTTTGACCAAATTTACATACTATACATCCAAAAATGGCATTTACAAAAAAATTATACGTATGATTTGTAAAATATCATTTCGATGCCATATTTTTCTAGATAATGATTTTTGACATTTTTTGCAAGGTAGGAATACCTTTACCTGGCAGGACTACTTTTAAATCACAGGTCAGTTGGTCCTCCGCATCAACAGGTTGGTTACCAGAGTGCGCTGGATCTGGAGTTCTGACTGGAATGAAACCGTGAATTCACTGTGAATTCACCCCATCCCCCATTCCCACAAGCAGGCAAAAGCAGTTCAGTCCAGTCCAGCAGCTTTTCACGAAACACTGTGAAGCACAGGTCCTCGTTTTGCATGCCGTGTCGGAGCTGAGGGTTTGTTTCACGTTGTCATTTTGCATCCCCATTTTCATGACAGTTGATGATACCGGTGAGCATGGCATGATCCTACCTCATAGCCCCATGTTTGAACACTGTACCGCCATGAGCAGACAGCAGCGTGGAACACAAGAATCCTGGGGAGAATGGTGATGTGGAACAGATAACTATCAAAATAAAGGAAACAACAACATAAAGGGTCTCGGTGTTGGGCCACCACAAGATGCCAGAACAGCTTCAATGCGCCTCGGCATAGATTCTACAAGTGTCTGGAACACTATTGGAGTGATGCAACACCATTCTTCCACGAGAAATTTGAGTTTTGTTGATGGTGGTGGAAAACGCTGTCTCAGTGTCTCTGGAGATGTTGGTGGATTGCGGGGTGATGTTTGTGGGCAGGGGTATAATATGTGTAGACTTGTTGTTTTCTGTGTCAACTCAGGGTTAATGTGGTAAACTCGCTACCTTTAAGAGACGCCTATTCCTTAATCAATAAAATATCCTCCGTGTCTCGAAGTCTCATTGCTGTCCATTAATTACGCTTACACCTGTTGTTCGTCTACACAGACTCACTTTAGTAAATTTTGCAGCAAAAAAAAAAAAAAGCAACAACTGTTACATTATAATTGCATTTCAGGATTTGGCAGACATGCTTGTAAAGAACAACCTACATTTTTTGACATCCACTTAAAACTATTGTTCTGTAAACTTCTGGCTTTCAGTAAGACAAAGATTATGTACATGTCTGTACCCCAATCTCTGAAGTAGTCCACATTTTTCTGAATGATGCAATCATGTGACAGCCAGCGCTTGAACCAACAAAATATTATAGCCTAATTAGCAAGCCGGCTATAATGCGCACACAAGTAAATATATTTTTAATACAGTACATTTAGCCTTATTTTATAAAAAGATGTTTTCATTGTGAGGTCATTATGACTGAGGCATGCTCAACAAGGTCTGTTTTTTGCCCATACCCTATGGTTATTAAAATCAAATCAGATGAATCAGATATTACCAGCAAGGCCAACGAGCCTCACTTTTCTGCCATTACAAATGAACTTTCCTTCAACTACGGTCCAATCAATATTCATCCCTCGTATTCGTGGAACATAAGAGTATCGCATGCAATTAGGCCCTGCAGTGTCTGTCCTCTTCAAAGCCATCAAACGAGAGCTTTCTCTCGTCGGTCAGTCATAAATTGATGTTTTGCATCTGCATGAGCCTGCAGGAAACATCACAGGCAGGCATTTAAAAGCAGAAAGCCCAAACAAGTCACACTGAGCACTCTGGGCCAAGGCCACGGGGACAGGACTCACGACCCGCTGCTGGGAATTGAACCCCTTCACTGCTCTGAGTGGGATCTCAACCCAACTTCTGAACGCCTGAGCGTTTTGCACCATCATCAACAAAACACGGAATGATGGAACTTCTCCTGGGAGAATGGTGATGCATTCCTCCAACAGAGTTCCAGACATCAGAATCTATTCCAAGGCGCATTGAAGCTGTTCTGGTGGCTCAAGGTGGCCCAAAGATCTATTAAGACACCACTGCTAGTGTTTGCTTTATTTTGGCAGCTACCTGTGTGTTCTGCTGCTACCTTTGGCCAGGTCTCTCTTGACAAACAGATTTTTTTAATCACAATGGGACTTCCTGGTTAAATACCAGAGAAAAAACTGATGTGAAGCTACGATGTTCAGTAATTAATAACTACAATTCCATGCGTGACCATGCAGAACTTAAAACACTTCTAGCCCCGGGCCTTGTGATGCTGAAGCGCATTTGACTATCTGAGCAGGTTCCCCAACATGATCACAGTTATAGTGATGAATCACCTGTCTGGCAGACGGCTAATTCAAAACCACGCGCCTGCTTTAGTTTCGGATTAGAAAGCAGAGGGGCGCAGCCACAGTGAAATGGGGTTCATTCAGATGGCTAACATTGAGGAACACACAAAATGTAAGAATATAACAATACCTAGTGACGACACAGGTGGACATTAGTTAAAGGTAAATTCCGCATTTAAGTTTTTTTTTTTTCTTTTCTTTTTTTCTTACACAGTTGTCAGTGCCTGAACAGCTTACCAGATCAGATAGTTACGCCAGATATACTTGGGGTATTTAAGTCCAGGCTTCATGCAGTACTGGATATTATTTAGACTAGGAAATGACGAGCCTAGATCCTAGAGTCTAGAGCCTGTTCTCGTCATTATTCATTCTTATGTTCTATAATCGATAAATACTGCCAAGCAAATCAATTATACACAAGCTTAATTGTCTGGCAACATGATTATAGCAACAGCTATTTTCAATTTAATTGATATTCCTACCACAAGCCAGGTTTTTTTAAAACTTTTCTCTCACAACTGAGAGTATCTAAATTAAACCTTGTAGAACCTCCTACCAACAAGCCATATAATTCACGAGGAGTTTAATGTATTTTGCGCAATTTCAACAGAATCAAATACAATTTGGTCACCCGCCTATACGATCAATTAGTCGTCGGAAGGCAGGGCCACATGTCAACTACTGTTAATCATAGAGAACAAAAACATACTGCAACAAAATCGTTTTACATCCAAAACATACAAATTCAATAATACAATAATTACAGCAAAGTCCCAACTTTGCTAAGCCACATCTATTCAACATTTTTCCCAAACATTTTGTGCTGGAAATTTCGCGAACGAATCTTGCGAGTGAAATCTAGTATTGCCAAACGGTTACATATAATAAAACCTGATGTTCACCGTACAGCATGTTCTTATTTTTCTTCCTTAAAGTAATGTTACAGTTTCCGAATATCATACTTGATAACCTCTTGTGTGTGCACTGCTATAATACGCAGTATGCAATACGTAAAATAATAAGTAAACATAATTTGTAAACATTCTGTTATAATGAAAAATATTTGTAATATTCTCAAATTAGACGAGAGGAATACAAGTACGATAAAACCAAACTGACAAAACTAGCAAGGCCAACTTTGTTTTGTGTGTTTTTATGCTATTCGTTATAAATTCAGTGCCATATGTTCCACTCGCACTGACTGATTTCCAATGCAGGTATTCCACTCGATAGGCGCTCTAATGCTGTAGGGAGATGTACTTTAACCAGTATCAACTACTCAATATAACTGAGTCAAGTTCTTCCGCGGCATAATTCTCGTTCCTCGTCACGCACATGCTACCAAACAACGTATTTTACATCTTTAGATTTATTTTTTAAACACGCTACCACTGACAATTACTTAGAACGGCACCAGTCCTAAATATGACGGCTACACGTACACCTTGCTCCTAAATATAAGGAAAGCATCTTACCTCTTTACACATTGGCAAATCCCTCGTTTCCATTCCAGGTGTTAAAAGAATGAGCCCAATAAGGTAACAAAATACATTAAACATGTCAAAAGGATTTTGGCGTGAGGATCTGGTCGGCATTGCTTCTTTTCTGAGGAAACGCGGGTTGACGGGCAGGAATGGTTATCAACTCAACGCTCGTCGCTCTCCAGAGTGATGTCCCTATTTGTTGAGCGACTGCCACGACTAACCTCAGAGAGATGTATCGCGACCGTTACGGTTTCCCGGTGTTTGGTGTTCGGCAGTAATCGGCAGTGACGGAAAATGCCGAGTTCAAACAGGTGAGCCCAAAACACACGGAACTGTTCGGACAGGTGCGAAATAAACAGCAGACTGTCTCTCTGCTTTATAAACCAAGAACATCGTGCATTGGCCCGACTGCTAGGCGGTGAAAACCCGGAACTATAATTTTATTAGCCTATTTATTATTTTAATTATTAATATAAATTTTTGCAAGTAGCTATCTAACAAAGCATATATTATGATAATCTATGTATTCTAGGGTTAAATATACTTGCAATATATCAATTCCATCGTTGAAATATTCTGAAAGTCGTATAAATGCAGGATGTCACATTTAATCGTACAAGCAATTAAATGTCCAGCGATCACATTTCCTCGTCTTCATGAGACGTAGAAACATGACGAAGTAGGTAGGCCTATGATTGGGCAGCACAAATAAATAAGTAATGACAACGTCTGATTCAAATTATAATCTTAATGGTATCTCGAATTAAACCAATGAGTTTGTGTGTCTTGGTACAGCTACAAAAAGAAGGGAACCCGCGTGCTTGACCGAATGACGACGTAGGATTAGATTTACACAGAACCCCCTAGCAACCGTGGTTGGGATGGTAAACAGTGGAACAATAACGAGACCGAGGAACATCGGCGAAGGCGATTTCATATTACTAATCCCAAATTAGCATCATATTTTCGAAGATGCCGTTCGAAAGGGATCCATACCAATTTCCTAGATTCGAAAACGACGTTAACTTTAACGGCAAAAAGGAGCATAAGGTAAATCAACGCAGCTACCGATTACATTTGAGTTTATCGTTTGTACACAAACAATTTTAAATGGAAGGATCAAGAGGTAAAAGTTTGTTTTTTTATTATCCATTCAACGTGAACTCATCCATCATTACGTTTAACCGATGTACATTGTAGCTAATGATCTTTCAACATTGCAGAAGTTGGTTTTCACCAGGCCAACTCATTTAGTCCAAAATGATCAGCCCTGGAGCCGCCTCAATGACGGAGCTACGTTGGCCAGCATGAGACGCAATGCGCTGTACCACGACGAGGAGGTATTCCAACACCTGTCATATATGAAACGATACGTAGTGTGATCAGGCCTAGGTCAGATACGGATTTTAAATAAGTATAACTCCTAGTATAAGTATTAGATCCTAGTAGAATCTGAAATACTAGTGTAGTTCCCTGGGAATAAGCACGTTACAGTAGCTACTAAACAAAATGATACGAAAGAAGAATTTTCTTCTGAATATTTGATAAAGTAGTTGTTTAATTAGGATGGTTGCTAAGCTCCAGGAATTACAGCTTACTTAAAGGGTTAAAGTTCAATATTTTTACCCCAGGTTTTAAAACGATACAGTAAAGTGGTTGCAATGCTCTCATCAGATGATAAACACACAAGTGCCTTTGTATCCAGGCGGCAAGGGACAGTCTGGACTTTCACCTCAAAGCCGTGTATGACCATCACCAAGAGTTCCTGAGGAGGAAAAACGAGACCCTGTTCCAGAGGGAGACTCTCACCGAGGACCATGGGTGAGCTCGCCAGAAGGAGGACGTTAACACCACATTACATTACTGGCTGATGCTCTTATCCAGAGTGACTTCCACAGCTTACTTTTCTTTACATACAATCCATTTACACAGCTGGATATTTACTGAAGCAATTCAGGTTAAGTACCTTTGCTCAATGGTACAATAGCAGTGCCCCACCTGGGAATCAAACCTGAAATTTTTGCATTACAGGCCTCAACCATTATACTACACTGATACCCTCATTAACGTCATTAATGAGGGTGGCAGTGCAATATCTCATTAGCCATCATTAAGCATCTCAATTCATTTAGAAAGGTTCTGGGTCTTGGCTAGCGTGCATCTGTGATTGATTGATTGGTTTTATTAGCTACATAGAATAAAAGAGAATCACACATTTCTGAAAATGCACGGTATAACGATTGCACCTGAAAACCCTACACGCTCAGAAAAAAAGGGTTGTGCTTCTTGTACCTATTAAAGTACAAATGCTTGTCACTGTGGCAGTGCCCCTGTAGGGTACATAATTGTACCCTTGCCAGAAAAATAATGTACAAGCCTTATTTTCATTCCAATATGTCTGCCAGTGTAAATAGGATATCTACCTTTCTTCAATTTCTATCTTTTTCACTGGAAAAAGGTACAAATCTGTATCATGAAGGACCTTATGTGTACCTTTGAAGGTACAATGAATACATTTGTACCGAGGAACAACAGTGTATCCTAATTGTACCTTTATTTTTGAGTGTAGTGATTAAGGATAACATGTCACATGACTTATTTTAATTGTGGTCCTTGTGATAGCAGGCATGATATGATATACAATACATAAAAAGAGAAGTTGGCTCTGAAATTAGCTCTTTCCAATAGACAATTTACAATTGAGTTATTTAGCATAACCTCTTATCCAAAGTGACTTACAAGAGTGCATTCACATGGCTAGAGACCGCTAGAGCTATCCAACAGTAAGTCACAGTCTAAACATTGACATTGCTGACATTCATGCTTCAAAACCTGTTATACCAAGGGAAAAAGAGGTCATACATTTTTATTTTAAAACAATTACGAATTGAGGTGGAGTCTGAAAAGGTGAGTTTTCAGTCTTTTACGGAAGATAGGAAGAGAATCTGCTGTCCTGACCGTGTGAGGAAGGTCATTCCACCATCTAGGTACCAGGGCAGAGAATAGGCCTGGCCGTACGGCTACTGGGTGTGCGAAGAGATGGGACAGTTAGCAGGCCAGAGGAGGGATCTGGAGGGTGTTAGGGTTTGTCATTTCTCCAAGAAGGCATGCCTATACATTGGTATATTTGCAGCTGTTGCAGGGTTTTGAGAAAGACTCTCTGACACTGTGTCATAACCAAACGACCCAACATTCAATGTTCCAGGAGGATTCTGAAGAATCGGGCGAAGACGACACCACCCGACGGTGACGTTGAGAAGGAACTGATGAAGACATGGGCCAACGCGACAAAGTCATCCATTCACAGCATAGAAGGAACAATAGGTCAGAACATGATTTAATTTTTTTCTTCAAACCTTCGAGACAACTTCACAAAGTAAAAGAAAAGAAAAAGTGTTATCGGTAATGCGTAGCTGCAAACCACAAACATTTCCCTTGATCACAGATCTTTTGTGGCTATTTCATGGACACCGATTTGCTCTATTGAGTTCCACGTGTAGACGCTGGTCATGAGCTAATTTTTCACTGACAAACGAATGTACTACTTCAGAGTTACAAACTGCATTCAGCATCTTTCTGGGAATTGTAATGAAGCCTGTAAGGACTTGACTCTAGAGGCAAGATGTACTCTAGAGCAGTGGTTCTCAAACCTCTCCTCAGGGACCACCAGCACAATCTAATCAATGCTCGTTAAGTAGTAATAAGGTGTGCTGGTAGTGGAATTTAACAAATGCGTGGACTGGCTGGGGGTCCCCGAAGAGAGGTTTGAGAACCACTGCTCTAGAGACTATAAGCAAAACTACAAGTTTAAAAAACTAAAATGTAAAAGTCTGTCATTAAACTTTAAAAACATGCTTTAAATGCAAAGCTATCAAAGATTGACAGCCCAAGTTAAATTAAAAACCTAATCCACACCTAATCTATGGACAACTAGCCCATTACAAGCAGTTTGAACCCAGGCCCAATTTTAACAACAAAGGATTAACGGCTCTTGAGTCGTGCAAAGAATCCCACCCTAAATCGTGTGTGGACAATGTAGAGCTACGTCTGTGATTGGACAGGAATCACCCTCAGTGAAACACTCCCCTTTGAGATGATAAACGATGCAACTCTGTTCTTAGCCTTTCCTCCTCATGTAAAAGCTCCTGTTAATGATTGAGATCACACATGAAGGCCAACGTCATCCTCTGTGGTTCTGTGTGGCTCAGTAGGTAGAGCGTTGAGCTGACAGCACTTAGGTTGTGGGTTAATTTCCCATTGGGGACCACATACACTGAAAAACATATGCATTCATTACTGAGTCGCTTTCAATAAAAGTGTTTGCTAAGCGGCATGTTATGTCTCCATCTCTGTGTTTAAAATCTAGAGTGGATTACAAATAATCTTGTGCCCAGCTCATCACCCAAATGAGAGCTATCAGTAACGTTTCAATTTGTCCTTGTAATAGTAGTCTAGTAGTGCAACGACAGTATTATTTTTATGACAACGCCAGTTGTTTATTTGTCCATCTACTTTGTGAATATTGGCTATGAACATGCATACTGTTGGTATAGCATGGCGTTGGCAACACTTAGGTTGTGGGTTCAATTCCCAATGGAGTCACATATACTGAAAAAAATGTATTCATTCACTACTGTAAGTCGCTTTGGATAAAAGCGTCTGCTAAATGGCATATATTATTCTCTGTGGTATTGCTGCACTTATCCGCTCGTATTCTGGATGGTGACAAGTGGTTTGGATACAAGAGGCTGCAAAGTGTCAAAAGTGTAACGAGAGACAATGAGGAACGTTTGTGGGAGAAAGTAGGGAACCAGGGAGAAGCTTGAAACTCATTCTCACTGCTATCACTCAAACTCATGTGACTCAAGGTGAATTACTTTTATACAAACCTGAACTAGAACTGCCTTTTACCTTTTTCATACAATATCGTTTAATGAAGTTGTGTGACCTGTGTGTGCCCTGATACTAGATATTCTTACTGCCGTTTATATGCCTGCTTCATGTTGTACATAATTGGGCCTGTCTGCATATCCATTTTTTCAATTTGGGATGACTGACCGATAGTGGACATTGCACATAGTGGAATTTCAGGTGTTGGAAACAAAGGTACACCGTCGGAATTAAATGAATACGTGAAATTGTCCAGACTTTTTTATTTTAATATCACCTGAAAATATTTAAAATCAGCAAGGAAAACATACATTTCACTAAAACGTAAATAGCCATTTAAAACAGTTGAGATGAGAAACTCATCGGTTTGTTTGACTACATTTTGTTATCAGTGAGCAAGCCAGGTAACCAAACAAATTTCAATCCGATTTTGGAATTGCAAATGTGTTGTCTTTTATACTTGTGCTCACGTTTTCGTTCCTCGTTGAATATTGATCAACATGGCCCCCTTTGATCGCCAGTTGAGTGGTCACTTAATTACCAGCCATTGTGTCGGGGGATTTACCTGGGCGTGCTCCGAGTGGCGTTCACTAACACACCGCCCTGTTGTCTTTCCAGAATCTCACCACAACGCTTCTACGAACAGGGGCTTTTCCAGGAAGCACGATGGCGGTTTCTACTCCACCTAACGTCTTCGCAATTCTGTGGCAAACCCCAGCATCAATGTGTGTGCCGCGTCCCATCTTAGTAAAAATAATAATAAAAGACATTGCTGTACGAGCACCGTTATGTTGGTATGTTTATTCAAAGTTGAACTTAACATTTGGCACATCCATACTTTAAAACTGGGACACAAACTCGACGAGCCTGTTCACAATGTTTCCGGATTAAAAGATGGCCAACATGCATTAAACATTTATCAAGAAACCTCGCTAACGAAATCATGCATGCCTTAGTTAGAGCCCATCTGTGCAATGTGCCAAAATCAGTAGAAGACATGTGGATTCGCTAGTAAGGCAATCGTGTTAAGTTGTAAACATTGTACCATAGACAAATTAATTCGCATTACTTACAAACGTTTCCCGAAAATGCCAGGAAGACTATGCAACAAGCTAGCCAACATGTTGTTAGCAGCGAACGTTAAATTACACGCCGATACTTGGCGCCCTTTGCATGCTCGCGTCCATGGAGCCAAAGTACGAACTCGTGGCCAGATCAGAATCGCCTCTATACTCATCGACCGGAACAGACACAGAAGTAAACCCCTGGTCCTACCGGCACTAGTATATCTGATCAATTCATCATTTCTGTACCACAAGATCTTGTGGCGGCCTTAAAGAAGTGAAATGCCTCATGCTCATCGCCGATTCGGCTCGCATGTCGGATCATATCATTTCAGAATCGGAGCAAGGCTAGACTCCAACCTGATCAAATAAGATCACTGTGTAGTTTTTTTTGTCTTCCCTAACCATTCGTTCACATAAAAAAACAACGATCACACGCTCTTTCACTCACTCACCCGAACACTCGTCCACATTCTCGCAACACACACTCAGCATCTGCCGCTGTAGCACAGGCGCAGTGAATTTATGCTGTTTCGCAGAGCATCATGGGAGTACAATAACTAACCAATTATATGATTGCCCCCTCTTGTGGGTATAAATGAAAGTACAGGCGCAGATAGGAATTTACAAGTAATCTCATAATACTTGTTAAATCTATTTGTTTTTGTAAATATAACACTAAGCATTCAATTAAATTCAATCTATTCAGAACCTTCTCGTGTGCACACGTTCTATTAACCAATTTGAATAGATAACATTGGACATTGTTAATAATACGGCATTCATACTTTCGATTTCACTGAAGAGACTGTATTAGGTATTGTTACGTAGTAAAGCGTTTGGGATTTTCATATTAAGAACCGATAATACAATTATTACCCCCACGTTTTCCTGTTTCTTTGTTGTAACAGGCACAAAAAGGGAAATAATACCGCGAATAGCAGAGGATTTAACTCCTTCCGAAAACATACCCGTTTACTTATTCTTGATTTTGTGCATTAAAAAAAGAGCAACAATGGGTTGTTTCGTAATCAAATTAGAACTAATCGTATTAGAGCCTGCAAATACACGGAACTGGTCTATTGATGGTTAGATCCAGACAGTGTTGCCAGATGCTCGTGGTTTTTAATTCCACAAAATGTCAGCATCAATTGACTCTCGTGTAATTGTAGGCCTATTTCCCCATATGTACTTAAAATCCACCTATATATAGTACCACCGACTCCCATACATATTTACACTGAAGCGTATATGAATTATTCACTAATCCTCTAGTCTGGCAATCCTGAATATGATAATGAAGACTCAATCACACGTTGCCGAGCAGGTCTGGCACCTTTTGTGCATATCTTCTGTAAAACGTTTCACAGAGAGCGTGTGAAACGAACACGAAGCAGGTCTGCTATTTAAACTGTTTAAATTGAACCAACAAACATTTTGCATTTACATTTTAGGCATTTAGCAGACGCGCTTATCCAGAGGGACTTACACAGTCTACATTTTCTTTACATACAATCCATTTATACAGTTGGATATTTTTTACTGAAGCAATTCAGGCTAAGTACCTTGCTCAGCAGTGCCCCACCTGGGAATTGAACCTGCAACTTCTGAGTTACAAGCCCAGCTCCCTAACCGTAACACAGTACACTCTCTGTATTGTTCATAGGCCTACATGTTTGAAATTTTAAAAATAAAATAATGAGCGCATATTCAGTAAAGAAACAACAGATCCATTGTCTCAACGTCAGTAAAAGTCGTCCAGAAGTCACCAACTACGTCTTCTGCACCCAAATAGTTTGTTGAGCTCAGATCGTTCGTCAGTGGAAGCCCACCTTAACCATTGCTTTAATAAACTATTTAATTTCGTTATTGCAGCTGAACATGCATTCATTAACAGATTATGGAATTTTCTACAGCTAGGGATTAGTATTTGGTTGTGCATTGTGATATTTGCAGCTTGTATTCAGCACTTCTACATAAGCCAGTGCACTGAAAGTCTCCAAGCGTAAGGACACGAGCCAAATGAACAGCAATAAATGCAAGAGTGGGATAAAAAAATCATCATAAATTCGGACCGTGTCCGGCATTTCTCTGCTCTGCAATATTAAAACGGCGCTAATGAAAGACGCGACTTGTTCCAAGGCTAGCCCAAAATTGACACGAGTGCCTCCAACCACACATGCAGTTGTGAACGGATAACTAAACGTTCTAACTAACGAAGAACTTCAAAAAAATAATCGACACTGTTGGATTCTGAGTTTATTTTATGACAGAGACATTAATACAAAGACCAACAATCCAGGCCATTGAAGCCCATGAACAAAGAGGACGACACAAACAAACAAACAAACAAGATCCTGGGCCAGCCCCCCCCCCCCCTTATTCTCTCTTGGGAGCTTCATAATGAAACTGGAATGATCCGGTTGAAGTGCTTGCAAGCCTTCATTTCCAGGAAACTAGGTGACCTGTTTCAGCATCCACATTTCAGCACATGCAAAACGTACAGTGTACATAGGTATTCAAATAAACATCTTGTACTGTACAGTTACACATAGAAGCCATTGCATGTGGCCCCAGCTTCTCAGTTTGAATATTGTTCAGATTTCCCATTTTTCTTTGCCCCCTTTCTTTGCCTTGGGTTGTGAATCAGAGGCAGAAGAAACGCGTTGCTTGGAAACTGGTTCTGCTGGTGGGGCTGCGAGATCACTCATCAGGTCATTTACAAGCCCAAAGAGGGGCATTTACCACCTCTGGAGGTCCTGTTGTTTTCACAATGTGTGCTAATCACACGCAGATCCCAATGGAACCTTCTTTCCCTTGCACTGCAGAGCAGGGGGGAAGGGGGAGCAAAGCGATTAGTGTCAAAACAAACAAATCGCCCGCAGCCCCTTCCAATAACATAATGTCTGAGAACATGTACAATGTGGAATTTACTTTTGAATTCCCAGCAGACCGATCAGAGAAAGTAAAAAACCAAGACCCCTTATAATAGCCCTCTAATAGCCAGAGAGAATTGTATCTTACTGCATCTTACGCTGAACAAGCTGTACCAACACCACAACCGTTTCTGCAGATCTGACCACAATAAGACAAATCTAGAGAACTGTGGTAGAGAGCGGCAATTAATAGCAAAGGGAAGGGGGGAAAACACCCGTTTACATGCTGTGTTCATGGGGGCGGGGGAATAAAATTACCTATTCAAACCTGTATGTGTTCAGAGTGACCGATAATCATAAAATACTTTAGTTTTCCTTCATATTACTCTTCCAAGTTTATAGCAGACAGAGTGAACTGGTTTTGTACAATTAAAAAAAAAAAAGAAGCTTTGGGACTGTATAGAGCATCATTAACATGTATTTTTTGCACTTAAATGTGAGGAAACTCACAAAATGTAAAATATGAATAAATGGAAATCAAGTTCCATCTCTGATTTCACTCTTTACTTGAGCATAAATCTTATAGACATAAATCCATCTAGGACACAACCATAGCAATCTCTAAAATGTATGGAAATATACTGCAAGTGAAGTGAACGTGTAATATTACCCACAACTAGTACTGAATGATTTGCTTACTTTTTTCCCCCTCAAACTTTGCTGTGATACAGTTTGCACAATTATGTTTGCACAATCAAATGGTCTTGCCTCCCCTACATACAGCATTCAAGAAATCCTCTCCACGAGGAGAGAGAGAAACCCCCCCCACACACATTTACCAACTGCTATTCAGGAGATGAGCCCGAGAGAATCGCTACAAAATAAAACGAAGGATCTTTTAACAGATCGTTCAATCGTATAATAAGAAAAAGAACTGTACTTAATGTTCATTTAAACATGATGTGTTTTTACTCTTATAAAACTCAAGATGTGAGAACTAATTAGCCTACACCTATATTGTGTCACAATCCAAAGGCACTCGTATGAAGTTCCAGGAAAGCGAGGAAAGTAACCACAAGAACACGGAGACAGTCCATCTGAAATGTATGGGCTGTTGGGAGTATCTCCAGAGCTGATTTACCAGTACATAATTTAGACCTCTATGTAGACTATGAGAAAAGCCACCTACCTACCTATCTACTTACCTGCCTGCCTGCTGAGATAAAACTATTCTAAAGTCCTACTGTGCTATGTGACCTTTAGCTCTCCTTTTGCAATCAGGCAATGCTAACTCACCTTTTCTCAATTTAAATCACTGGTTAAACAAAAAAAAAAACTTTTAAAAAAACTAAAAAAACCTATGGTTGCGAACAAAGTCTCTTTAGCGTCCTTCACCTGTGACCATTATACTTCCCCATGTCCAGTATTCACAATTAAATTAGGAACAAATTGCACATCGTTGTGATTTTCTCTGCTCTGTAAATGCAGCGTAGTTGTCGGTGGCCAGAAGGAACACCAGCTGGGGAAAGTGCAGAGTCCAGACGTCCAGGCCAATCCAGCAGTCTTCGTCCTGCACATGGGCCCCAGGGTGCTGGTGGGTGTGTCTGGTGCATCTGCATAGTGTCCGAAGCACAGCCCATCCCCCGTCACTTTATGAAGAGCACGTAAAACGCCATGGAGAGGCAGGACAGCGCCACAGCCAGGTGAAGTCTGGTCCCAATCACAGCACCTTTGAAGAAAAAACAGGGTAGTGGGTAGTGTAGCCTTTCATCAGAAGAGTGGACTTGTACAGTAGATCTTATTCTAGTGAAACTTAAAAGTGCAAAATTAATGTCTTGGCCTCCAGGCAGAAACCTTTAAGTAAACCTTTGAGGAGGCTCAAACATGCAGTGAACATTAAAGCAACCAGCAAAGGGTTTGCAGTGGGTCAATAACCTGTGATTTTCAAAACCGGTATAGTTAGGTGCTCAAGTTAACAGCATGCCAGCACCTGGTTTCTGGACAGTGACCTGCATGGTCAAATTATATCATCACCCGAGTCAGTATTTGGCCAAACAAGCTGCTGGTCTTAATCCACAATATAAAAACAAAATGGCGGCAGTCACAATGGCAACCATATATTTTATTTTTTTACCTTTATAGAAGACACCCCAGAGGCCCTTCTTCTCTGACAGTAGCCAGCTCTTTAGCCGGGGGACCTTCTTCAGGTACGCACAGGTGCAAATGAAGAGAAGGCCGAACACCACGATTCCATCGAAAGAATACACTGGCGAAAGGAAACAACATCCATTCAAAACGTGCTCACAGCAGTATTAATGCAGAGAGGCGTTTGTACATTCATCCACTGCAACAACTGTAGTACACCATCCACTATTTCACCAAAACACTACTAGCATTGACGATAATAGGCAGGTACATCTTTTTGTGGGACTATGCGAGCTGGGAAGGGCAGCAACATCCTACATATTACATTTTTACATTTACATTTTAAGCATTTAGCAGACGCTCTTATCCAGAGCGACTTACAAGATGTGCATTAATACATGGTAGGAACAATCAGTTTGCGCACGAGATCAGTGCAGTAATATAGCGACAGACATCGTTGTAGGCAGCTGCATACCATACGTGTAACACTGGGAAGGAAAAGGTTAGTATTTTTTAAAAATTATTATTAAATGAGTAGGGAGGGATAGATATACAGGAAGTGGTGATGACAATTGGGTAGATGTAGAGGATTCAGTGGTAGTGGAGTCTGAAAATGTGGGTTTTGAGTCTCTTGCGGAAGATCGCAAGTGATTCCGCGGTCCTGACCGATCGTGGAAGGTCGTTCCACCACCGAGGGGTCAGGACAGAGAAGAGGCGAGACCGCGAGGAGAGGCTGCCGGGCGCCTGGAGTAGCGAGACTACTCAACCGAGACACTAATTTCGCACCCTGCTTGATTTTTGACACAGATCTATGAGGGAATGGAACAACAGTGCGCATCGTTTGTGAGATTTAAAATACGCACGTTTATTTGGCAGCACATTTAACATTACGTCTTTCAACTGTGCCATAATTATTTGTCATTCAATTATTTGTCATATGGGCGACAGAGTAGTGTAATGGTTAGGGAACTGGACTTGTAACGCAAAGGTTGCTGGTTCAATTCCCAAGTGGAACACTGCCGTTGTACCCTTGAGCAAGGTACTTAACCTGAATTGCTTCAGTCAAAATATCCAGCTGTATAAATGGATTGTATGTAAAGAAATGTCAACTGTGTAAATTGCTCTGGATAAGACCGTCTGCTAAATGCCTAAAATGTACATGTAAAAATGTCATTCAATTAAAAAAAAAAAACTTTGCATTGACGAAAGGGAAAATAATTCAAAGCTCTGCCCTGTTCTGTGTTTATAGACCAGAAAAAGTCAATACTGTAAATGTGACAGGTATCTAAATAAACACTTGGTAAATTGTGTGCCTTACAGGTAGCCTGCTTAGAAAGCTAGGTGTGTGTGTTGCGGTTGTGACAGCGCTTTGATTCCTGCGTTTTTACAATTAATATATTAGACTTTGCCTGTCTAATACTGCGTAAGTATTACAGAATCTAGCCATCTGTCCAGCTTATAATGCGCATAGTGCTAGCTATGAGTAATTTCAGAACAGACCCCTATTATTAGAATATATGAAAGACTAACGTTAGCCATCAAGCTACGCGGTCTTTAAACTGAAATGATTTCTTAAAGCTAAACCATTTAGACCAGAAATGAGTGAGGTATCGAGCTAGCTCGTTAGATGGTTATCTAGTTAACGTTATGTTTACATATTGACAAGATAGTCAGCTAACGTTATCTACATGCAAGTAACTCAACCAACTATTGATGCTGGCTAGCAGGCTATGTATCTTATCCGACTGTGTACCTCTAACATTAGCTAGCTAGCATCTATTTCACGAACGTTAACATTTGAGAGGTAAGCTTGCTTTGCCAAAAAAATCTAAGATACAAAACTGTTGTTTACTAGTCCTACGTTATTTATATTTATATTAAACGGACTCTTTCAAACTGAGTGGGCGATGTCTTCACGGCCTGGTGCGTCTAGCTAGCTCCCCAGATAGCTAATATGGAGCCACGTCCTCAAAATCTCCAATTTAGCGCTAGCTTGCTAGCTACTTCCTGCTTTACATGTTGTAGTAGATAGTAAGCAAGCTAACTTAGCTACCTAACAAAGATATTAACTATTATCCCCAAAGTTCTGGAATACAGCTTCAATACATACCGTTTGTCATAATCACAGGCGGTTTAAAAAAACCTCTACCAAATTGCAGTGTGTTCAGCAATCCCGATTTATCTACCTCTTCATTTTACGCCTGCTACCTTGACAGCAAACACGCAGGACTGAGTAGTCAAATACCGGCTATGACAGGGGCAAGGTACATGCGCCCATTCCCTGTCAGGGAAGACGAATCGATTCCAGATAAGGATGAAACAGCGCACTTGGACACACTACTAAACTGACGAAAATTTACAATTATCCAGCTGTGGAATTAAATGTGTTGCTGAATGAAGCTGCAAGGAAATGAGATACTGTTTAGTATGCAATAAAAAAATACTTTAATCTGGGTCGGGTCTGTTGTAACATTAAACCAGGGGTGGGCTATTCCTGTCCTGGAGGGATGGTGTGTATGCAGGTTTTTGTTTCCAGCAGTTCCTGTGGCTCAGTTAGCTAATTAATTAGCTCTATATACCAACGTTGCTTCACTCCTTGATAATTCCACAGTAAAATGTTTGATATAGGCCTAGGGCAGGGGTGGGCAATTCTGGCCCTGGAGGGCCAGTGTGTATGCAGGCTTTTGTTTCTACCAATTAACCTGGCTTACAAACATGAAACCAGCCAAGAAGTGTTTAGTCACATTAGATGACCAGAAAATGGCCAATGATTTAAATTATTTTTATTTGAGATTTGATACTAATGATTTTACTGCAGAGTGTATTAAAGAGCTGGACTCCTTACCCCCAATTGAGTATGTTGATAGACCGCAGATCGATCCAAAACAGGTCCAGTACTTCTTTGAACATGTTTCCTCAAAAAAGGCTATGGGGCCTGATGGGATTTCACCATTTATTTTAAAGACTTGTGCAGAAGAGCTAACACTGGCCTGGTGCCCTATCTTTCAACAGTCCTTAGATATTCAAAAGGTTCCTGCTCTCTGGAAAAGCTCTGTAATTACTCCTGTCCCCAAGAAAGCCCATCCAACTGAGAACAATGATTTTAGACCAGTTGCTCTCACATCAGTTGTAATGAAATGCCTTGAGAAGTGTGTGGTGTCTATGTTGAAATCGGATGTGAGCAGCAGATTAGATCCATTACAGTTTGCTTACAGGCAGGGACGATGCACATCGACGATGCTATCACTGCCATCACACACTTGGTTTTAAAGCATCTTGAGGACAATGGAGCTTATTCTCGGCTACTTTTTATTGATTTTAGTTCTGCATTTAACACGCTTCAATAAAGTACATATCTATCTATCTATCTAACTAATTAGCTGTATGCATTAATGTCAGTTCACTCTCAGATTAGATTACAGTAAACATTTCATACAGGGACGCAAGAACAGTCTTCAGCTGTCATTCACAAGCTTAACAGAAAACTTAGCTAAAATGTCAGACCATGTAAATGATTGGGCTAATTAAATAATTAAGAACAAAAGTGGGCATGAAACCCAGAAACAGATGCGGCCCTCTTTGCCCAACCATGGCCTAGGGACACCAGAACAGTCTTCAGCTGGCATTCATTATCTTACCAATAAATGTAGCTATCTTGCACATCTTGTAAGTTGCTCTGGATAAGAGCGTCTGCTAAATGCTTAAAATGTAAAAAAAAAAAAAAAAAAAAATGTACGTTTATGCAATTGGTTGATCTAATTATGTAATTAAGGGAAGAAGTTGGCATAAAAAACAGAAACAGATGCGATCCTCCCTGCCCACCCTCACATTAAACAATACAACAAGGCAGCACAATCACCCTTAGATTGGCAGCAACTGCATAAATGTATTTATTTATTTAAGACATTGTCATTCACTTGTATGTAGACAGATACCTACACACGTTCGGATTAGCTAATTTTATGGGAGCATTTGCTCTTTTCGTATCATGCATGATGCGCAAAGACAGTGGTCTCCAATCTTATCAGAGAAGGGCTGGTGTGGGTGCAGATTTAGCACAGCATTACAACACCTGATTAAACAAATTGAAGGTCTTGATTAATGACCATGATTCATTGATTAGTTGAACCGGGTGTTGCAGTGCTGGGCTAGAACAAAAGCCTGCACCCACACTGGCCCTCAAAACACGAGCTCAAGGTTTGAGGGGTCAGAGGTCAGAGTAAAGACCATCGAAGGAAAGTGCTTCCTCCAATAAAAGCAGCTTCGGTGTCAATGGCAATTAGCTTATCTCTCTTCCAGCTCCTGTGTCTGGATTGGCGTGTGGGTTAATCTTTGATGCCGTAATGAGATTTCAGAGGATGTGTAATGACCATGTTTATATCGTGGAACCTGGGCGTTCTCCTCGGGAAGAAAGCCGTGTTGCCGTATCAAACGTGAATAAAGTGAGTGTTTCTAATGGTTTGTAGTGTCCGTGAATGCGAACATGCACATGCAGTAATCATGGGCGTTGTATAGTTACCTTTTCTACTCAGACAGAGTGCTGTCACCTTAAAGGCACGTGAATGTGGTGTTAATTAACCACTTCATAACATCATACATTAAATGTAGAATGCTCCTTTGGAGTCGATTGTTTTCATCAATGGGTTGACATGAACCCAAGTTGGTATTAATCAACGATATAAAATAAACAGTAGGATTGCATCTTGAATTCTTGTCTGTTGCTAAGGTGTTTTATGCCTGCATTTTCATGTCAAACCTAAGTTGTTTCTTTAATTGGGTATTTAAATATACAATTTATTGTAAGTTGTTTAACAATAATCTTACATTTTATAAAAATGTAACCGTTTCTGTCAAAGTTGCTATTTGCTGTTAGGCCCATGGAGTGTTTTTTTATATATAGCCTATATAAAATGGTGTTACATGGCACATGGAAAATTGGTTTATGAACTTCAACTAAACAATCTGTGAAGTTGTATAGCTCCCTTCACACAGTGAAGAGACTTCTTATATGACCTGACACTTTTCTAGCCTGGAAAAAAACAAGCTTGAGGTGGAAGCGGTGACATCCGCAGCAATTATTATAGCCTAGCCTAAATTCAGCCTTTTGTAAAAGTGGGCATGCTTCTAGTTAGGTCAACGGTCACACTTACTCATGCCAACATTCTCCTCAACCGCTTTCAGCAATGCTGGTCATTGCAAGCTGATCAACTCTGTACCAACAACCAATCCTGGGTCCTTTCACCCAGGGGGAAAAGACAACTGAAGGGAAAAAATGAAAGAAACACAAGCATGTCCTCTTGCACATCAGGGCCTTGACAAACTGACGAGAGAGCTCTGAATCAGAGAACCCTCTTGTCTCCTTCATATCCAACACCGCTATAGTTGGATATAGTTATGTCGTCATCATGTCATTCAGAGGACCACTGCTTCAACATCTATGCTGACGAACAATATACAATTGCAGTATGTGTGTAGTCGTACTTTCCCCTTCTTCCCGCCCCTCCTTATCTGCCTTGAAGCATTGTGAAAACAATTTAATTGAGCTTGGTTACGTAATGATAATCGGCTACGTTGGAATGGTTTGCCGTTCGCGAGGGAGCAAACGAGTTCAAACAAATGAGCACCCACACACCGTGAGGCTATTTGAGCCGCCGGTGTAGGTGGAGTCTATCTTGTCCGGTGTACACAAGTGGCTGAGTGGCCGAAGAGAGAACGCGTCAGGAGATTGGTTAGCCCTCGTTGCCCCTGGCGCACCGGCGTCTGGCTCTGGCTCAAGGTGGCACTCCAGGGATTAACGTCACTCTACTTTATCCACGGTTTCCCAGATAAACAGTGCGCTTCTGTCCGTACTAGGAAGAGGGTGGGAGCCGCGAGCCTTATTGCAGGAACACTGTCCTAAATGCGGGATCTGTCCTAAATGCGGAGGGGCACGCGGACGCGCCGGGGACGCGGCGCGCGCGGTCACGGGCTGATGCACGCGGGAGGTTGGTACCCCGTGACCTAGATTGGACTGGATGACCACGTAGACAAAAAAAAAAGGTATTCATTTTGATGTTTCTGTGGTCAACTCCCTATACGGCTTAATCTACCATCTGGTTCGACCTAAATATGATACTCCTCATGTCTCAGTGTGGAGTGTTCGGGTGGGTAATCTGGTTTCAACAGGGAGTTTCAACAGCATCTGGCAGAGGTGACAGAAGCTGCTGTTTCTCCCCTCCAAGGGGACTGTTTTGTGTGTGGGCAAGCCATGATGGACTGGAGTTGGTGTCCCTTAAATGAGTAAAGTGTGTTAGCTGATACGTTGCAGTATTCCACACGCAGGTAAGGTTAGACGCTTCTACATTCAGTGTAATGGATATTGTAGTCGAGTGCGTTAAAGAAATCCCGGGACATCGCACCAAGACCTTGATCCACCAGCAAGTAATACTTTGCTAAAACTCCAGAGGCTATAACCATCTGTCAATTGGCTCTCATTTTATTGATTTATTTGTATTATCAAGAAATTGGTTAATGTCTTGGTTATGGTAATAATTTATTTGTCACATAACGTGACATTATGAAGAATTAATGGGTCTATTATGTGTGGGGAAACTATATCAATAATGCAATAGTATCTGCGATCTATTAAAGTATATGAACTTTCCCGCACTAGTTCGTGTATTTAATATTGTGTGTTTTAGAATGTTTTGTAATGTGACGATATATCCCACCATACAACATCAACTTTATGCAAGCATACATTTATTCGTCAAAGCACACTAAATTTATGCAAGCATCAGTAGTTTTGCATATCTTCAATAAATCAACTCAGTTTTTCTTGCGTAGAAATGTAGATGCGTAGAAGTATATGTTTTCATCGCAAAGATGGAGCGTGGTCTGTGATGCACTGGTGATAAAGCTGCTTCTGTTCCCTTTGCCTTGGGTTGCACAAGATAGAGTTACGCCTTTATACAAAGGTATTAGTTAACACAGCCTACATTTCTGCGTAAACGCAGCAGGCGGTTTCTGTAGTTACACCCTTTGTCCAGCAGAGGGCAGAACATAACTTCAGACAGTGTTATAGGGCCGATTTGGCATTCGGTGATAGCAGGGTATGGATTGCCAGACCCTATTCCCGACCCCAGAATCTCTCGAGATTATAAGGGAAAAGGGAGGTTTGTGGGATAGGGTTCCTGCAATCTGATTGTTTCTTGGAAGTTTTAGCCAGCTTTCTGTTATAGGTCAATGGTTGGCTTGAATCACCCCCTTCAATTCAATGCAGCACCATTTCAGTTTATTAAAACAGTTTACAACGTTTTCTCTTCCTGAATGCAGCTCTGTTCAGGCTCATAGTACTGTAAGATTATGAGCAGCCTGGTCAGGCACATAGCACCATAAGGTTATGAGCAGCCTGGTCAAGCTCATAGTGCTGTAAGGTTATGAGCAGCCTGGTCAGGCTCATAGAACTGTAAGGTTATGAGCCGCCTGGTCAGGCTCATAGTACCATGAGGTTATGAGCAGCCTGGTAGGCTCATAGTGCTGTAAGGTTATGACCACCTGGTCAGCCTCATAGTACTATGAGGTTATGAGCAGCCTGGTCAGGCTCATAGTAATGTAAATAGCAAATGTTACCTTTTTGGAAACAAACACGTTTTCATAGCACTGCTGTTTTTAAAATTGCCTGCTAAAGGTCAATTGTATGTACATAAATCCAACTCCCACAAAGTAGGGCGTGTGTGTCGAAGCACAATGGTTCATCTGGTGCTTTTTGTGCAGAACGGTCTTAAAATGGGACTAGACTTTAATCTGGCTGCCATTGGTGCTGTCATACTAAACACACAAGTGCTCTTTAATTAATACTGTTGCATCAAAAGCGGAACCTTAGGGGGAATGTTGTTTGCCTCTGATGCTTTAAGAAATTTGGGTTCATTGCGTGGGAATTTTAACTCCTGGCATGAATCTGAAATCTTATTGGAACAGCCAATGGCTTAAGAATTGCACATTGCATCCCCTCTTTGAATGCCCAACGTGCAACGTATTTTATGATCCAGATATAAATGTGATATTTATACATTTTATACCATTTTATTTTATAAATCTATTCTGGATTTTGCATGTTGCGTTGGTCACTGTAGACATCGTTGCATTGATAATAAACTGACATTCATGCATTCACTGACATTCATGTTCATTATCTCTGCTTTTGAATCCATGCATGGCGGAATTCCTTGGAAGACAGGATTTAAAACTTACATAAAAGGTAAGTGCATTCTTTGCACTTTGATCGATCGCTATTAGTCTAATTAGATTTTGGTGTGATTTAAGCATTTCAGGAAAAACACCTGCTACAGTGTCAGTAATGAATTCGATTGATTTAATTTGATTTCTCAATGGCAATTATTTAAGTGCTTGCATGTACTAAAAAAACTGGAAACGCATCTATATTTCAGACTTGATTCAGAGGTTAAAATATCCCAATTATTTACTGTATATGATCTGTGGCGCCACCTGCTGGTAGCTAATTACCATGTCCCATATCTCAGAGAACTACAGGTGTCATCGGTTCACATCCCACGCGGCTTTGCAGAGCACCGTGTCCGGCATCCCCCTCAGGAAACTGGCCAATCGTGCGATGGAGTCGCCGAGCCCTGATCTGCCCCGGGAGCTGCTGCTCAGCCACCAACGGTGAGCGAAGCGGAAGACACTCAGCGCTCAGGCTGTGATTTGTCACTTGTGTGTCACTGATGGTAATAACATGAGCACATGAGCCCTGTGTTCATTGGCGTACATTGGTGACAGGCACAACAAAGGAGCCCTTTGTCACTTATAACATTTGCAATACGTGAACCCTGCGCCACTGGTGAAAATCCATATCAAAGCATCGATGTACAGGTAAATGAGGGATCCTTTAAATGGGTGCAGTACCACGAGTGTCCGTCGAGAGGCGGCCAGTACCAGTGGATAGGCCCAGACGGATCCCCTTTCCAACGATCTTTGAAAAAACATTTATCCAGAATGGATGTATGCACTTGAAATACATTATAAACCGATCAGCATCTGTTCTTAATATAAATGTAGTTTAACATTTTAATCTGAAACTCTACTTTTTGTATACCTCTTGGTCTAATGTTCGTGGACTTGTTAGTAATGGTCAAATAGTGACATATTTACACAGCTAATGGACCAGTATTTGCACAAAAGGCTGTAAAAAGATACCCCTGTGCATGAGATTAAACAGCCGCAGTTTTTCTACCAGATGTAGTTGCCGTTCTAACATAGTTTTTCAGGTATAAATCTATGTTCATGAGTTGTATAGCTCATTTATATTTTTATTTATCTTTTGTATAACCAGGTAGGTCACCTGAGAACTCAATTATCTTTTGCAGTGATGACCTGGGAATCAAAGTGGGTAGGGAATGCAAAGGATTGTTGTCGGATGCAGCCAATCAGGATGATTAGGTGGGGTGATTAGGGGTGATTTGGGATTGTACAGCCAATCAATCAGATGCAGTGGGTGATTAGGTGGCCAGATGTGGAGAAGTTTTTGTGGGAATTTGTCCAGGACACTGGTGTTAACACCTCCATTATTTTGAAAAGTGCCATGGGATCTGTAATGACCACAGTGAGTCAAGACCTCGGTTTAAATCCGAAGGAAGGAAACTCCTAGTTGATGGATCAGCATTAGTTGCCTGTCAAACATAATGATAAAGTTCTAAAGTGGAAGTACAAACCGCTAATTGCCCACAGCCAGACGTTCCACTGTAGTACCCTTATACTAAATATCTGTGGTCTTGTTATCTATCTCCATTTACCACATTTTTAAAAGCTTTTTGCAAGTGAGTTGGCAACTACATTAATGGCAGAGAAACTTGTTTTGCAGTGTTTTCAACATGTGCGGCAAGGGCGGCTGCAAAGGGTAATTTTAGCTGTAGATTTATTAAAAAAACTTGTGAAGGGACCAAAAGGCCTGTAAAAACATGATTTACACGGTCATGGTCTCATTGGTTGTTGTTCTGTCCCACTGGGACTTAAGCTAACACCCCAACATTTGAATAAAGTTGTGATTGCCATTCGTTTGATTCCATGCCAATGAGTGACTGTACATGTCACCATGTTGTGTGAGCAACATTGACCGCTTTCAATGTGTAACCGTGCTCTGTGCATGACCATCTTTATTGTGTGACCGTGCGTGACCGCGTTCAGCGTGTGACCATTCTCTGAGCATGACCGTGCTTAGTGTTTGACTGCACTCAGTCTATGAGCGTGCTCTGTGCATGAAAGTGTTCAGTGTCTGACCGTGCTCCATGTGCTCATTGTGCGTGAGGCGGGGGAAAGTGTGCTCAGTGTGTGACCGTGCTCCATATGTGTGACTGCCCCCTGCTGTGTGGTTAGGGTCCTGCAGGCGGGGGACAAGCCGGAGCTGCAGAAGCGGCTGGAGCGGAGGAGGCTGGAGCAGCACAAGGAGCAGGAGCAGGCCCTCCAGCCACGCTCCGACCTGGAACAGGAGCTCCGCAAGAGGCAGCAGAAACTGCTACAGGTGCGATCTTACAAAATTCCCCATTTTCTCCCAAATTTGGTGGCCAATTGTATCCAACTACCCCCGCATAACAGGCAGCTTGCCAGGTCATGTAATGGAGGCAGTGGCAGTTGGGATGTTCAAGTTCAGGCATTAAGCCTGTGTTGCAGTGCTGGATACTCTAGACTGTAGGTAAAACGATGAGCCTAGATGGACTGAATGGCCTCATCATTATGTATTCTTATGTTCTTATCCTCTGGGTACAGCGCCCCTCGCCCCTCTTACACAAACACAAACACACCCACACACACACACACACACAGAAAGACTGCATTAGATTCAGCACCCACCACTCCCTGTTCACACATAACCAAACTGCAGGGGATATGGCCTTCGCACACACACAAAAGCACATGGTACTTCACGCTCTGTTTTCACACAAAACTAGATGTCAGGAGGTGTGGCGCTCTACACCCCACGTTCACACATAACTAAACTGCAGGAGCCACAGGCCTGCCATTTACAGTCATTGATATGCATCTGAAGTGAAACTTTCTGTGCACAACCAGCTCCTTCGTTTCGCAGGCAGTTAGCGACAGAACAGTGCCACAGTAGGAGCAAAGGGAGTTTGAGGATATAGTGTTCAGTCGCGATGGAGATTTCAGCTCAGTTCGAGGGAATGGCTACTTTGAGCTGAGCTGCAGATGCAGAAGCAGACGATTTGAGATTGAGAATGCACAATTGTTGAGATTGCTGAGAAAAACCCCAATATTTAAAAATGTGAAAAAATGATTAAGAATGTATTTTTGATTTAACATTTTCCTGTATATTCACATGTAATATGGGGCCAGGGTCATATTTATGAATTTCGATCATGTTTCTGGTTCCTGTTCTTATCAGCATGGTACTCTTGACCTCCTGTGGTCAGATTGAAGTCACAGCACCAGAACCAGCACTTCCTGTTATCAACCTCTCGTAAGCGGATGTGTCGTGTCTATAGAATCTGTCCATGTCCAGATAGAATCTGTCTGCGGTGTAACTGTGCCGATCTTACTGTGACCCGCAGTACGAGAAGGAGGAGGTGCAGAAGAGGGTGGCCCAGGAGAACATCCCAGAGTTTGTGCGGGTCAAGGAGAAACTGCGCCACATCCAGGCATCGGGCCCACAACTCCGATGATGCCCGGCGCCCACCCGCCCACCACTATGGCCCCGACCTGAACACCCCCCCAAGGGCTGGAGACCCCAGCGGACAGCACCTGGGCTCCTGACATCACCTTGGCTGGACTTCTACCTGTGCTAGTTCCCTCAATACAGAACCACATGACTCGGATGCAAAGGATTCTGGGATACCGAAGAGTTGATTCTGCCCATTTACCAGTCTATACTTCATAAAGCAG
The DNA here is from genome assembly GCA_029706075.1 of Aldrovandia affinis. NCBI lineage: Eukaryota > Metazoa > Chordata > Actinopteri > Notacanthiformes > Halosauridae > Aldrovandia > Aldrovandia affinis. The sequence continues at coordinate 709,176 of JAINUG010000327.1, forward strand.
TGGTCTCAAACTCAGTGCCACAAAGGGCTGTGTGTATGCAGGTTTTCATTCCAACCAATTACTGCTGCCCAGCCAATTACTTGGCTCAACTACTCATTTAGCCATATGCATGCACCTCTGTGCATTCTTGAAGTTAAAGCACAGAATATACTCAACAATTATTATTTAGATAACAAAAATATTTAATTTCACTTTATATACATTATGTACAAGCCAACATGATAATTTAGCAAATAATGAAACTAATTATCTAATCAAAAGCGGAGGCTGCAGTAAAAACCAGCATACACATGGCCCTCCATGGCACTGAGTTTGAGACCACTGCCATAAAGAAATCAAATGGTGTAACTTGTGTCAGTCTTTGTTGCACACCACTTAATTATAGCTGCTGGCCAAGAGGGGTAATTCCCAACTTCTCAACATTATATGTAAAACAGCTAAAAATGGCTGCTTCAAAAGAATGATTTTTATTTGAGCAAAAATAGCAGCTATGTTTCAGTCACATGACCTTCTTCAGGCAGCCTCAGTCAGTTGACCCAAAACGTTGCTGCTGTTTTTACTCAAATAAAATAATTATTCTAAAATGGTGTTGCGCCCATTTTCATTGTTTTACATTATCCATAAAGAAACTTGGCACTCTCTGTGACACTGCTACAAATAATATTATTATGGAATGTAACTGAATAATTGAATGTTCAAATTGAATAAAAGAACGTGTTGGAATGATCAGGATACTCTGCAGGGTGTGTGAATGGACCTGCTGTATGTATATTTGGTTGCAGTGGTAGAGTTCGTTTTATTATCGTGTGGGCAAGAGGACATGGCTATAAACCTATGAGATCTGTTCATTGCAGTAAATGCGTTGGGAATGTGTTATTTTCTATGACTTTTGTCTTCTAACAATTTACCAACGTGTAAGAGGAGAAAATGTACACTTCAAAAAACTAAAAAAACTATCCATAAGGCTTTGCTTCTAACAAATGTATCCTGTAGGGTAGAGGAAAGCTTTTTATTCATTTAATTGGTTTGGTGATTTTATTTTTATTACATTTTAGCTGTAGAAAGGTCAATCGCAAGGTCGCTCAAGGTCAGTTGTGCCACTTTGAATAGCTGGTTGAGTACTGTGCACTTAGCTGGAAATCATTCTAATGAAAATATTAAATGATACATACATCAGGGTTACTGAAATCTGGCCCCCAAATCCGGTCCTGGTTTTCCTTTCTCTCAGGTAGTTAATCGAACAATTAATGCAAATGATTGACCAGAGTGTCTTCACACCCCCAGGTAAAGGGAGTGTGGAAAAACAGCACCGTGATTTGAGTAACCCAGATATATATGGTATTACAAAATGTATTCAATTATAAACGTATAGTATATTAGCTGTCTTTGTTTCCTAGTCCCTGCCCTTTTTATCCTAACATTGATTGTAGTTTATTGTACATTATGTGTAAAACTACTCAATACACAATTTCACCTCCCCTGCTGTTTCTGGATTTCCTGCTGACTTCTGCTCTTAATGATTTAATTAGCCCAATCATTTGTGAGGCTCATTTTATTGTTCAGCTTACAAATGCCAGCTGAAGACCTGGCTTGTGTCCCTATATGAAACATTTTACTGTTGGCTAATCAATGACTGACCCAGTGTTGGTGTACATAGCTAATTAGCTAATTGAGCCAGGCTAGTTGGTGGAAATAAAAACCTGCATATACACAACGGTCCTTAAGGACTGGAATTGCTCAACCCTGGACCCAGGGCATTGTTTGCTCTCCAGGCAGGCACTGGCTTAATTACCCAGTAGTTTGGGTCAAGGATGTTGCCAGCTGAACACTTGTTTCAGACATGAATTATTTTTAAAGAATTTTCAGTTTGTATTTGAAAGCATTTCTATTCAAACGCTTATGCAGTTTGTGTATGGCTAACGTGTGCATTTTCTGGTTTGATGACCCAGAATACATCTCCACTGTTACCTGAGTCTGACCAGGTCAGGGCTATCAGAAGTAGCCTCGTGAGTCTGAATGTTTAATGCTTTCTGGCCTGGGTATGAAAACTTATGACCAGAAAGTGGGAGAAAGATTTGCTTTAATAACAGTCTGGATGAAAATGTAATGTTGGGAATATGCTTTGCTGTGTTTATTCCTCTTATGTTTTGTGTGAAATGTGCAGTGTCAAACCGTCACGACATCGAAGTAAAAATTAATCTACTAGACAAATGGATTTGCATGTCTTTTTTAAAAGATCTGTACCATTAGACGGGACAGGTATAGGTCTAGTTTAGCACGCTAAAACAAACCATTTGTAAACCAGTTCACACTAATCATTCATTAGACTGGGAGGCGCGTGCATCTTGTTTTCCTAGACTGTGTCCTCTCTTACTGTCGTGCTCGATGTGTGGGGCCCAAGTAGAACAAGGCGGTGTCAAGGCGCAGGTGCGAAGCCTCAATCCGTTAGAACAGCGGTCCCCAACCTTTTTTGCACCACGGACCAGTTTCATGCAAGACAATTTTTCCACGGACCGGGGGGGCGGCGGAGATCACGCGCATAACAAAACACAATAAAGTGCATATTATATCATTTACTTATTACATTTATAATGTAAATGTGACTCAACTCAACTTCTTTTAAATGCAGCTTTCTTTTTTTTTGGCAGTCTTGGAGTCTTCTGCTGTCTCATCATTGGGTCTTTCCCCCTTTTCAAAGAAGCTCTCCTGCAATGTTAGTTTTTTACTCATTTTTGCTAGGGTTAGCTTGTGGGCTTAATTTATTGGTGCATGGAAAAAAAACTGCGACTGAGAAAAGTGCGGAAAAGAGGCACAGACGGAAGTGGTCATTTTTCTAAATAAAACACCCTGCAGACTGCGATAGTCAATAAAATGGAAATAAAATAAAATTAAAACGTTTTTATTCTTTCTGTGCGGCCCGGTACCAAATGATCCACGGACCGGTACCGGCCCGCGGCCCGGTGGTTGGGGACCCCTGCGTTAGAACCAATTTCCAGGAAAGCTCTGTGTGTTCAAGATCTTGTAGCGTTATAGAAAGGTTACGCTTTAACATCGAAAAAAGACAATGGAAAAATCTGAGGCGCCTAACTATGGTTCTGCCAAACTGCAGGTTTGCTAATCTCCCCACCCTTAACGCGCAGCCTACTTCACGTAATGTTGAAATACCGTTAGAAAGAAGTATAGTTTTTGGTTGGTTTGCTTTGGTTTGGCTTTGTGGTGACTCATATAGCTAATTGTAATGAAAGAATTACTGAAAATAAATCTGATTACTGCCATGACAAAGTTAAACTTTTTCTCATGGTTATGATTTAACAAGTCATGGGGATGGGATCCCAGAAAACATGGGATGCCAGAAAACGATTAGATGTCATCCGCCCGCCTCTGTTACTATGAAGTGGCTCCAGGTGACCTCTCAAAATAACTCATGTCGCGTGTATTCATAAATAATTTACTGGACAGGCTAGGGTTTTTGAAATTTTACAAATTCAAGTTTAAACATACAAGGAGTTATTTTATTTTATTTTAATAGCCTATAGAGCAATTGCGATGATTGTAATATATAATCGCGATATTGCAGTATTTTGAGCGACAATGGTATCTATTTGGCTTTTGGCACTTAGGCACTGACAAGTCACAAATGTGAACTAGATGCCTATGCGTATTGGAGTAGTAGCCTACGGTGTAGTCTTCCGAAAACGTACGTTGAGGCTACTAATATAATTCAGGGGGAAATTAAAGTAGTGATATTATTTATTTATGCACAAGTCAAAGGTTGTGAATAAACACAGCTTTATTTTCAAACCGAATATTGGACGTCGCGCGCCCCGCGACAAATTTCTCACGACTTGTCATTGACAAATGTATTAGCCTATGTCAAATTATTTGGTTGCGCATTATTATTGTTCGTCGATGAAACGAACTACATTGGATCTGAATGTCTGTGAGGCAACTCCTTACTTCAAACGGCGACCCAGGATAATAGTGCTCTTATCTTTATTGTATGTTTTACAAAACGTTATAACTTGAATTGTACTGGGATAGTCTAGCCACCTGTCTTTCTGTTGAGCTTTTTCCTCGGGGAAATATGTCTCCTGATTTCCCATTGCAGTTTTTTTGGGTAATATTATTGTGTGAACTCCACAACTGAACTGGTTATGACAGTGTGATGATATGGCCACAGAGCCACACCTTTTTCAAGCAGGATCCTGTATTTATTCATTTTAACTCAATGAATTAAAAGAAATCCTCACGGCAACATTCATCTATAAGTCTACCCCTGTTAAGTCATTAAAAAAATTAAAATACATATTTTATGCAATTGTGATGCTATCTTCATGTTAGAAGATTCATTACAATTAACCAATAAGCAGCACTGTCGTATAATAGTTAGGGAACTGGGCTTGTAAGGCAAAAGTTGCAAGTTCGATTCCATGGGACACTACCATTGTACCCTTGAGCAAGGTATTTAACCTGAATTGCTTCAGTAAAATATCCAGCTGTATAAATGGATTGTATGTAAAGAAGTGTACACTGTGTAAGTTGCTCTGGATAAGAGCGTTTGCTAAATGGCTGTAATTTAATTTAACCAGTTAATCTAAGCATCTCTTGCTTGCCAGAACTTACTAAAAACCGAGGCTAACCAAAACTGACCAAAAAGATCAAGCATAAACCTAACAGTGAAAGATCACAGTAGACAAATTACTTTCTTCTTTTTTATTCTTTGCTAAGAAAATGGAGGAAGAGTGACTTTTTATATCATAAATTGCATCATGCATATGCTTGTGATTGCATACAAATGCTGTTCTCATTTGAATGCCTACATACCCTTTATCTCTATATCATTTAAGTGTGGCAAATCAGAATGAGGCAAAAGGAGAACCTGGCAGTTTCTTTGTTTGTTTTTTGTGTGTATGTGGTTTGTGAGCATGTGACACAATGTGGCAACATGTCTTATATCTGCAAGACGGTGGATACGCGCATTGAGCAGCCGATAGCCGGCGTTCTCCAGAGCCACCAGGCACACCATGTCTCTTCAAATGGAAGACTTGATCTACTACGACGACGATGAGAACTACACAGATTTTAACATGACCGAAGACGAGTGCCACCAGGGCACAGAACTGCCCCTCTCTCACGTCTACCTGCCCATGCTATACTTCCTCATATTCTTCACCGGCGTCTCGGGCAACCTGTTCGTGATCATGGTCATGCGCAGCAAGGACAAGAGCCGGCGGCTGGTGGACACGTTCGTGGCAAACCTGGCACTGGCCGACCTGGTGTTTGTCTTCACGCTGCCGCTCTGGGCCGTGTCGGCCGCCAACCGCCATCGCTGGGACCTCGGCGACCCGCTGTGCAAGCTGAGCAGCTACGTCATCGCCGTCAACCGCTTCTCCAACGTTTTCTTCCTGGCCTGCATGAGCGTGGACCGCTACCTGGCCGTGGTGCGCCTTCAGGACTCGCGCTTCCAACGGACCGGGCGGGGCATCCGGCTCACCTGCGCGGTGGTGTGGGCCTCCTCGCTCCTCCTGGGCGTGCCGTCACTGGTGTTCCGGCGGGCCGCGCAGCAGCACGAAGATGGCGCGGACGACGTCCGCTGCCTGGAGGACACAGATTCGCCGCTCTTCCTAGGCTTCGGCCTGGCCTCGCTCCTCCTGGCCTTCCTGCTCCCCCTGCTGGTCATCCTGTGCTGCTACAGCGCTGTCCTGTGCGAGCTGCGCCGCTACCGCGTGCCCGGGAACGCCAAGACCGAGTGCCACCGCCGCCACTCGCTCAAGATCGTCCTCGCCATCGTGGCGGCCTTCGTTGTGTCCTGGCTGCCCTTCAACGTCTTCAAGGGCGTCCTGACGGGCTCCCGGCTGCTGGGCGCAACGCTCTCCTGCGACGCCCACGCTTTCCTCGGGCGCGCCCTCATCCTCTCCTCCTGCCTGGCGTTCCTCAACAGCTGCGCCAACCCCGTCATCTACCTGCTGCTGGACCGCCACTTCCGCCGCCGTGCCCGGGCACTCTGCCTCAGGGTTCTGTACGGGGGGGAGCTCCATGGCACAACCACCTCCACCGGGGTCTCGGACAGCCGCTCCGGCTCCACGGCCACCCGGAGCCGACTCTACTCCCTCAACCTGTGACACATGCTCTCCCACGCGCACACTGGCTCCTCGGGTTACCGTGGATAACCGTCGCAGGGTTTGAGTGAGAGCCGCACTCCAAAGAGTGGTTTCAGGCGATAACATCGCGATTTGGGAAAGGCAGGATCGCCGGTTCATTAAGTATTGATCTCGGAGCGTAGTGGAGCACAATCGTCAGTAAGTGGATATCTGTTGACCTTTTTTACAAAAACTGGAGCTAGATAAGTATTAGATTTATTTTGGTAATGTATGAAAAAAATTACATTAATTTTAAAAGTACACATCAAACTATATAGTATGTTAGAATCCGAATAGTTTTATCTGCAATGAGAACATTGGCAAATTGTTGATTGATTTTCCACATTTGAAGCAATAAATTATGAAGACATATTTTAAACAAATTGGTACATCGTGTGTGCACATTACCCCAAGGTACCATAAATGAATTAAAACATTTCATAATATCACTGGGAATTATTCAACATAGATGTTTGTGTAATTAATCATGTACTAAGATTTTAAATGTTGACATGTCTTCTATGCGCTGTTCACTAATACTAATAGCTGAAAGCATAAAAAACCTTTTATAATAATTAATAAAAATGCTTGCACTTGCTGAATGTTTAGATGTGTAGCTGTGTACAATTTTACATCACTCTCTAGTGTTTACAGACAAATCGGTAATTATTCAAACTAAATTAATATATACATTTCTGTGCCACACAGAATGTCAGAACTGATAGGTGTAAGTTGAAATGATTATTTGTCATTCTACCAAAGTTGAACATTTTTCAAACAGAAAAACTATGGACCACTTTAGCATAAATGGATATACTTGAAAGCAGTTTTTTTCAAGAAATATATTGAGCAATTAGGTTATGTAAATTTGTTTTTTATTAAACACTTTACAATTTTCACAACAATTTCATCAATTTCAAAGTTTTGAGAAATGTATCATGAATTATGTACTTTGCCACATACTGTATTTAAGGTGTGCACTCAATTTCAAAATGCTTAGCAAAATTATTCTGTAATTCCCACCTTTTTAGTTCTTAATCAGTCTATATTACTATTTACTGGACTTCCAAAGAGTGAGAAAAACATGTCAGTTTACCAAGAGCAGTTTAGACTATTCGTACTACTTTGTTATTATAATTATATTTATTCGTAATTACAATTGTTATGAAGAAAGAGACCAGGTTTTCATCAGACTGCTGTTCACATTGCAACTGATTAAGTGACCAGAATCGCACTGGTGCACAAGCGATTGAACTGGAATGGGTTGCAGAAATGCCCACTCGAGAGCATCGCTTGTTAATTTAGGTAACTTTTAAAGAAGCATAATTTCATGATATACTACTTACTATATGTGTTGTTAATCCACCCACATGGTGCTGCTGATACTTTTGTGTTTATGTCCATTTCTGGTGAGTACAGCCTGGGGTATTTTGGTGTGTAGTTTGTCTTTGTGGATAATTTGACAATTGACTCCCATTATATTTGCATGCTCACGGCTCACAGGAAAACGGACATAAACGCGAAAGTATCAACATCGCCGTGTGGCTCGATCGACAAGATTTATAGTGAGTATTATGTCACAACATCCTGGATTTTGGTCGGACAGCTCCTTCAAGTTGTTCTAGTCTAGAGTACTGCGGACTGCCAAACCAACGAATGGCAATAATGTCAACAGTTTCGGCAGATTTACGGTGAGCTCAATTGTAAGAAGACAGGCCTTACCAGTACCTTCAAGGTCAGTGGTAATTCCCATATCAACAGGTTAGAGCTGGCTGGACTTCACATAGAACAACCATGAAGAAATCTACAAGCAACACTCACTCACTTGCACGGGTACTGATGTGTTTATAGCAAAAAGCTCACATTTCACATTTTCACGTGAGAAAACGCGTGGGAGGCTTGACAATCGAGAGTTCAAGGGGGCACTTTTTGGTTGCCCTTTTAGAAATGAATCAACCATTTTCAAAGGTTCTTGTGAAACATGGTCCATGCACAGTTCTGTGAGAACCTGCCATTCATTTCAACTTTCGGTGTCTGGTCGGAAATGCACAGTTTCACAGATTTCACAGATTGTGCTCAGACAAGGCTCCGCTGACGGTGTGTGCTTTCACAAAATACATTCAAATTTCCATCAAAAGAATTTAAACTTCCCCTAATTTTGTGCTAATTTTAAGTGGAACTTTAATTGAATTTCACAATTTGAAATGTAGGGCGGTGGTGGTGCAGTGGATAGTACTGTCGCCGCACAGCAAGAAGGTCCTGGGTTCAAATCCCGACCGGGGATGTTCTCCATGGAGGAAGGGGTGTTCTCCCTTCCTCCATGGATTGGCGACCTGTCCAGGGTGATTCCTGCCTCTCGCCCAATCCATGCTGGCATAGGCCCCCCAGCCCCCAGGCTCCAGCCCCCCCGCGACCGTGACCAGGAATAAGTGGGCTTAGATAATGAATGAATGAATGAATTTGAAATGTAAAAGGAATTGGTAACCCTATAAAGTCAAAAAATATCTCGTGTACTGACACACATACACACGCTGCCATATATAGGTGACTGTCAAAATAAAGGAAACACCAACATAGTGTCTTAATACTTTATGGGCTACCACGAGCTGCCAGAAATGCTTCAATGTGCCTTAGCAGAGATTCTACAAGTGTCTGGAACTCTATTGGAGGAATGCAACACCATTGTTAATTGCTTAATTAACTGAAGAATAACACCTGTATATACTGTATGTACAATGAGGTCCAAAACTCTGAGTCCACTACCAAGATCTGTTTTCATCATTCATCAACAAAACCTTTACTCAGGAGAACAATTTAACCTCTAACTACTTCACTAAACTCTGATGACATAATTACAAACAGCTGCAAAAACCTTTGCAAAGGAAGTGTCCTTTTTCAAGATTAAAGCACCTGCAGTAGCAATGAGAGCACATAGAGGACCATATTAATTATGTCAATATACAGTATTAATTGTTACAAGACCAAAACAACTCACACTGTGTATTAGGAGTGTCCATGTATTAAAACATTTTTTTAAAAGGTGTCACAATTTGTTAATTTTGTTTGTTTTACCCCATGTTCTCCCAATTTGGTAGCCAATTAGACCCACTATTTTTTAATGTCAATCCCCCCTTAGTAATGTGAGTTTGCTGCCGTAGTCCTGCGACTGGTAGTGAAGAAGGCGAAGTAACGCCTCCTCCGAGACGGCACTCGCCAATCCGTCGACCGTAACCCGGTACTACAGGGCCACTCTTATGCGCAGCGAATGTCATGTCAACTTCCCTCCCCCTCCCTGGGGCGGACAGCAAATCGCCGCCGACTCTGGCAAGACAGGGAATTGAACCCCGGTCTCCGTGGCCAGCGTCAGACGTTGTAACCACTGGACCATGTGGGAGGCGTGTCACAACATTTTGAGGAAATTAAAGGCAATGGTGTGCAAACAAAATATTTATAGATATTTCAATTTCATACCATCCTTTCTCAAACTTCTATCAGTGTTTATGACACATACCACATGAGTAACAATTTCACGTTTTTCTTCGATGAACAATGAAAACAAACAGATCTTGGTAATGGACTCCAACTTTGGACCCCACTATATATACATATATATATATATATATAATATAGATGACTACCCAAATAAAGGCACCACCAACATAAAAGGAAACACCATTTACCTTGCCCTCTAAGGATTTAGTGGATCTAAACCATGGCAAGAAAATGCACCCCACACCATCAGAACCCTTAATTTACTTGTTTTCTTTATTTGGGCAGTTACCTGTAGTTTATATACAAGTTAAATATTTAAATGTGGAACAGCAGAACTGAAATTGGAATTCAAAACAGAGAGAAAGAAACTCAACATTTATTTAGACAATGGACTAGAGAAACATCAGTCTTTTTTACTAATTGGTTAGAACATAATCAGTCATCAGAAAACTATAAGCATAATTATTTATTGCTACACAAAAACCAATGCGTGATAGTAAATTGTAAATGGTGATTTCACCGGTGTCTAAATGATTAAATTATTTCAAGTAAACTAAGAGGACCCAGGTCTGGATCGTACGGTGGCATGTTTTTGATGGGAGATGGTCCCTTGTTTACAGCTCAGTGAGGAAGCACATGCGCACTAGGGCAGTGCTTCTTGAAGTACGGGTCACGATGCAGGTTCAGCAACGTATCTCAAAACATCCATCCGCGTATCCCGGTGGGTTTGAGAAGCAGGGAAAGGGACGTGATTGGTCGCCTTAGTTCCGGTTCTGTAGTCTAGCAACTAGCAAGCTCTCCCATCTGGAGTGGAGCGTCATTAAAGGAACAAACCTCAAGTCCCAGATAGTATACTGACATTTGTTCACACAACCTTTAATCCACGACCCCTGATGGCCATTCCACTCACCGCCAAACCACAGGGGAAATTGAGACAGAATGGCTCACGACTCCAGACACTGTGTCACAACCTCTGGCTCTTTGAAACTGTGCAGCAGAGCTGGTACAAACTGACATTTCCGTTGAAAATATAACTTCATTTTAGATGAAAACAACCACCAAGATAACTTTACTATGTGTTTATCTGATGAGACCTAGTTCTTGGCCTCTTTCTACACTACAACCAAAGAAGATTTACAAGACATCTTATACACAGTAAAAACATTAAAAGATGCCTTTTAAAAATTGAAAGGATGAAAACAATCCACAACCACACCACAGAGGAAATACCCAGATTCAACATAGAACAAAGATTCAGTATCAAAAGTAACGCTCAATTTAACGTAAAGGTGGTATGTGTTTTAACTTCATCCAATTTTTAATTAAACTTTTACTAATACTGAACACATGTTGATTGCTGTTGAAAGAACAAAGGGTGGATTATGTCAAATTAGCTATCATTTTTTATATTCTTTATTGCCATGGTAATTGAAATTTGTTGAGGCCTGAGCGCAGGGTCAAGCCATAGTACGGCACCCCTGGAGCTCAAGGGCACTTCGGCAGTGCCCCAGGAAGTGAACTAGCAGTTTCCAATTCATCGTTTTTTTTGCATTGGCCTTCCTGGGATTCGAACCAGCAATCCTCCGCTTGCCAGCCCGTGCCGCTAACCACTGAGCCACTGCCTTTGTTTGCCCAAATCATGGCATTTACCTTTTGCATTTGCAATACATTGAATCAAACTTTGTGCTGCTGGTCTCATCAATCTCATTAGTTCATTTGGGATCTACAAATCAATAAATGCACTTTTATACATTCTGCGAGAGCATTTTCATAACTGCAACTCTCAAATGACATGATTTCTATTGCAACAACTGCATATGTGGAGATGAGTTTCCAGCAACGCCGTGAAAATGCACCAGCTGCCGTGATGTTTACTTGAGCATTGTGGTTAACCAAAGCGTGAAATACCAGAAGACATTTCTTAATTAAGTGTTTCTCAGCGTTTGGTTGGGTGGCACACTGTGCAGGTTTTATTTTTTATTTATTGTTTTAATTAAAATGATTTGAATCAAAATCTGAAGTACGGTTAATAAATGTTACATTTGATGTGTTTAGAAACTTGTGTCAAGTAATTACATGCGCAAAAAAAGTAGGACTTAACCATGTTCCTCTAAGACTAATGGTGCTTTTCCACTGCACAGTAGGCTACAGTATGGTATGGCATGGTAACCAATCCATGATCCCACGTTATGTCCCTTTTTACACTGCCAAGGGAACTGTACCGAACCTAAGTGCCCATGCTGAATTTAGCTACTACTACTTCCAGTGGTGGATCCTGGCATAGGCGACATAGGCAGTCGCCTAGTGCGGCACGCCGGCAAGGGGCGCACACAGCTCTCCCTATATAGAGACAGACGCGTGCTCACTTCAGTCTCGCTCATCTGCGCTCAGCGCTGCACTACAGGGCTATGGGCAGGCATGATGTGACTTTTTCGTCCCACTGCTTCTGCTGTCTGTCAGCCTATGAAGTCTCCTAGTCCTCACCTGCTAGAAGCCCAAAGTGGGGGAGGGGTGGAGGTCAATAGCGGCTCTCAAACTCACACTGTACAGCTACAAGTCAATCAATGAAATCACAAAACAACATTGCAACCAAATGCGCCCCTGCTCTCGTAACACAAGCAAATTTAAATAATATCTCAATAGCTATTGATATTCAGCTGCAATTTTGCCTGGTTTAAAATATAATGATAAATGAAAACGAGTCTATACACCACCAAGGTGAAATGGTTTAGTCTCTTGACCCTGCATTGATGGGCAACCGTTTAGTCACACAAACAATTGTGTCTCACAGACATTGAGGTACATTGCCAAAATGAAAAGATCAAAGCCTTCGGGATTTCAATTTAGAAAAAAGAAAAGAAGAAGATGAGAAATGGACCAAAGATAAAGGTATGTGTTATGTCATCTCATCATGAACATTATGTTACGTTTTGAAGTAGTCCAGTAAATAATCATGCTAGCTAGGTATTGCATCAATTGCTATACTAAAGTTAATGCTAGCTAGTAGCTCAAGCATTTAGCTAACATTGCACTAGCTATAATGACGTTAAACTTTATCTAAAAAACACCTTTCTTGACTATCATCATGACATTTTTCTGTGTATTTTTTAGGGTAATAGTAGTGCTATACTGCATCACTATGAGCTTCCTACTAGCTAGTTAACATGCATACATAACATGTTAACTTTCAGCCACATTGAGCCAGACTCAGCCAGTATTGAAAAGGTGCAACTCCGCTGTGTTCAATTTAGTTTCATTTGTGTGCACCTTCAATTTTTTAATTAGTTCGCAATATGTTTCAGTGTTCTTATTTATTGTCTTGGACAGCGCCTCCTTATTTTTGTTCCTTTTAAAAGAAGCATGCTATTTTTATTTATCTATTTATTGTTCAATTTAAATTAGTTATTTGTATATATCTTGGATTTTTACAATTTAATATTTGTGTGCAATATTTTTCAGTATTTCTTTGTCTATTAGTATATTTTCTTCAAATAAAAGGGGTGCCTATTGCGCCTTGTTACAACATAGGTACTTGTTTTGCATGGCCTCCCTGGAGCTTTTGGTGGGGGGGTTATGACTGATCTCAGCTAGGGCACCAAGTGAGCCAGGACCACCACTGACTACTTCATTCATCACATAAATAGATTTTTAGAAGGATATAGGAATTACTTCAATGCATTCCGATGCTCGAGCTAAACCCAAGCCTTTGAAACAAAATGATCTAAACTGGACAGTGTCAAATGACAAAGTGTTTGAACAATCTTGCTCCTCCATAAAAAAAACTGGCATTTCATTTTTTTTAGCTCGTAAGGACATATTTTTGCAGCAATAAGCTACATAAAAGCACAGATGTAAACACAAAGACAAGTATAGCTAATGTTTTCATTTCTATATGATTGAAAAATACCTGCAACACAACGGAGTAGGTAAGTACTATTTACATTTAATTAAAACCATTACTGGAAAGTTTGCACAACTGACAGCATCCCCATCAACAACCTTTTATCTTACTAGTCTCACATTAAAATAAGTAAACTCAAACTACAAGCATCACCCCTGGCTGTACTTGTACATCCATACTACATAAATAACTCAAGTGTTCCCTTTCTCTCTCTCTTTTTCTCTTCCTCCTGTACACCGATCAAACTTCTCTCCCTATTCCTTTAACTCTCTCCTCAAAATAATTGTAAAAATCATATTCTGTTTTGTGTTTAAGGTCTCACCGTTTACCCTATTTAGGGCTCGGACCTATGCACCATGATGTACACCCATGGGTACAGCCTCTTTCCAGTCAGTTCTCAAGAGAGGCGAGAGAGCTGCAAACTCCTAGATCCCCCTAACCCCCTGCTCATCGTGCCCACTCCCTTTGAATATACCTTATTTGCTGTGGCACGCCGGGCCTACCTTTCCACAACATTTACAAGCTTCCATCGCACGAGTACCACAGAGTCTTTGATACAGCAGATATCCAGAGTGCTCCATGGGTAATTGCATTTGTGAACGTGCTCTTTGGGAAGCGAAATTAATGGTCCCCCCCCCCCTCCTTCTCTAGTCTGTACATGGCACTGGACAGAAGGGCTCTTATTAAAGTTCACATTCCTTATAGTTTCCTGTGGGGTGTTTATTGACTTAGTTGCCCTTTTTGTAGTTTCTCTGCAGATATATCTGAAGCGCTGTGCCTCATTGCAATGTGTTGTTGTGTTTTTTGAGGTCTAGCTATGCTGGTGTTTGGTGCTCAACTCTCTCACCACAGAAGCTGCAGCGGCTCTGGATGTCTCTTGCTCTTGTTTTCCGCAGGTGAGTGCATGCGTGCACAATGTTTACACGTCAGATGGATCCAACTGCTAATGTCAATCATAATAAATAGCGCTTTATTATCCCTTTTATGCATTCAAACTCATTTGTATCGAGGAAACGCAAAGCTAATGAGGGCACATCAGGTTTTAAAATGTATAAATTTCCTTAGCAGATGCCCTTATTCAATGCTTACATTCTTACACATCATCCAACTGGAGCACAATGGCAATGCCCCACTAGGGAATTGAACCTGCAACCTAATTTACAAACCCAGTTCCCTAATTATTATACTGCACTGTCATCCATGAGAGTGACCTGAAGTTACAAAAGCAGGATCTTAACTGGTGTACCACACTGCCATCCCCTGAGTTGCTGCAGGTATCCTATTTTGTTATAAACTAGCCACCAGGGAAGTATATACAAGTATATCATTGCATTACATTACAGGCATTTAGCAGATGCCCCTATCCAGAGTGAGTTACACAGTTTGCACTTCTTTACACTCAATCCACTAATACAGATGGATATTTTCTGAAACAATTCAGGTTGAGTACCTTGGTCATGGGTACAGTGGCAGTGCCCCACCTAGGAGTTAAACCTGCAATCTCTGAGTTAGAAGCCCAGCTGCATAACCATTATACTTCTCTGCCATATATGATTTTCTGAACAAAGGCAAAAAGCAGAAATTACTCATGCTGAGGGGTTGATGTGGCATTGTGCATCAGAACAGCGCGTAAGATGGTGACAATTATATTTCCAACCAGGGGAAATGCTGAGTAGCCTACGTCACACGTTGGATTGAAATAGCTCTTCATGTGCAGTTATTCAATTGCACTTGCTCTGAAAACGTGGTCAAAAAAAGCCGTCGCCGCATTTACACACAAGTACACCCGTTTGTACATCTGCATTTGGAACATTTGGTTTGTCACTGGCAGGGAAGAGACTTCTGTCTGCCGCATCGAGTCTGACCCCGCACTGGCAACTGAGCAAGTCCTCTCACCCTTCAAGGAAGGTCGGTCCTCGGGCATTAAGTTTAGATTATTTCCCACAAAGACACGGCACGAATGCACATCCGTTTGCCCTCAGTTCTCAGAAGACGGTTCTTATCGCACATCATGCAAATTTATAGCAATGGATAACATCGAGTTCATAGAAGTGAAACTGAAATGAGGCGTACGAGGCACACCGCACTCTTGCCAAGGGATATTTTTGCCACCGGTATTTTTGCTGTTTCTCAAAACAGTCAGACACCTTTTGTGGCTTCTCGTTATTACTGGCCTGCGAGAATCACACAGTTTTGGAAATAAATTGGACGTGGGAAAACAGCAGAGCGCTGAATACACTCGTCAAATCTGCTTAAATTACACGTTTGAAAAAGAGGCCAGATTTATTGGATTTTTTAAATTAATTACATTAATTAATTAATTAACATTTGAAGAAGAAGTCTGTCTGAGTGTGAATCTTTTGCGCATCTGAGAAAACAATGTTGCCTCTGCTTTTAAAACCTGCACGTTTGCCTGCTTTTTTCCATTTTATAACTATTACCACCGTGTTAGGCTTTCACGCGTGAAATTTCTGTTTATAAACATGTAACAGTGTAATCAATGGAGGGGCGGGGGGGGATTAACAACAACACAAAGGGAAGGAAAAGGACTGGGGTTTTTTTGGGGGGTTTAAAAGGGTTAAGACTTTAAGCACTTTAAAGGCTCATAACCTTACCGGTGCTATGAGCCTGACATGGTTGATACTGATGTGAGATAAGTCCGCCCAACTTGTAGGGATGTGCTTTGCTAATAAACCAATGATCAGTTGGATTTTCTTACAAATGTTGATCCTGTATAGGCGGGGCTCCAATAAGAGGCCAGCTGTTCAAGCCAATTCAACTATTAACCAATACTATAATGCTGGCAAAACTTGTTTAAACCAATAAGATTACAAGATATCAGTCTAAATAAAACCCACTGCACTTTCCAAACACTCAGACCTAGTTTAATAAATTTGTCATTATTAGCTATCATTTTCATTTGATCTCTAAAAGATAATAGAGTACATGTATTGGGCGGATGAGACCGAAAGAGATTTTAAAATGTAGTCTAAGTATCCTGTATATTACGCTTCGAAAGAAATAATGAGGATTATTGTCTGCCGCCCCCTGCTGGTTATATGTTAGTTTCAAACGTAACACAGCTGTTTGAACTCAGGTGCCGATGGCACCAAGTTCAGCGTTAGAGAACATAATTTAGATAAGTTATATATATGAGCTCCAATGAAGGAATGAAGGGTCATCAATTGCATTTAAGCCTTTTTAAAATATGTTCAAAGTACTGTTCAAAAACACTCCATGCATACAACAAACCTAATTAACCGAATTACATTTTACATTTACATTTTTACATTTTAAGCATTTAGCAGACGCTCTTATCCAGAGCGACTTACAAGTTGTGCATTAATACATGGTAGGAATCAGTTCGCGCAAGAGATCATTGCAGTAATACAGCGATAGACATCGTTGTAGGCAGCTGCATACCATACCTGTAACTGTATCTGTAATTAAAGGACTTTGGTGCATCAGCTACTCAATTAACAATTTAACCAGACTGTGGTTCTCTGTGGCTCAGTTGGTAGAGCACAGCGTTGGCAACGCTTAGGTTGTGGGTTCAATTCCCACTGGGGCCACATAAACTGAAAATGTATGCATTCACGACTGTAAGTTGCTTTGGATAAAAGCGTCTGCTAAATGGCATATATATATATATATAGACTGAGTAGAAGCCCCTTGTCATTCTCTATCAATTAGGAAGGTCGGCTTTCATTTGTATTAATCTCATCAAAGAGAGCTGTATACATGCATACAATGCATTAATTTCTTGTGTAGAACAACACAAAACTTTCAACAGGAAGTGTAATGCTGTCTATTGAATTAGGAGTCAGTCGATGTTGGAAAGGCGTGCAATAAGAATGTGGCAACTAATCCTCAGATTTATTTCCCATGTTATAACGTTTATTTGGATATTTTATACTGTTTTATATTTTATACTTCATCTCACTGGCTGCTCCAAGAGGACTAAACAGAACGTATTCACATGAAGACAAAGGACTGCAATTCTTATTGAATTGTACCACCACCACCACACATTATAGTGCTTGTAATTACCATAGTAAACTGGTGTGGCTGAAATTGAGGCGCTGAAGTTTTAATCCCAGAAATGTAGGATTTAGAGACTGGATCTGCTCCGATGTACTGGGTGACAAACAGACTTTGTTTCGTCTAACACCTGGACATTGGCTACCCTGTACCCCTGGGGGATGTGGAGCTATTCCACATGACTGACGATGGGAATCGATGTGGAGGCAGTCTGGAGACCACCCCCCCCTGCACAGGGCTCCCTGAGGCCTCCTCAATCCCCTCTGGCCTTTCACATGGAGATGGGGCCAAGTTTGATTAGCTGATCTTTTCATTCCTACACGGGACAGGGGAAGAAAGGGGACCATCTGCCAGGTCAGCCACAGGCCCATCTTGAAAAGATACTGCCTGTCCGGTGTGTGTGTACGCATGTGTGTGTACACACGTGTGTGTGTGTGTGTGTGTGTGTGTGTATGTGTGTGCTTGTGAGTGCTTGTGTGTTTGTTGGGGCACATCATGCAGGGTAATACTCCTTACTGATGTATTTTCATACAGGCGGTGTCTTGCTGGGCTATGGATATTTATAAAAACTCAGGAAGTAGTACTATCCATCTCTAACACACATACACACACACACACACACACACACACACACACACACACATTACTTTCAACTTTCTATCACAAAAAAATGTAAAATATAATGACGTAGGCGAGCGCAACGTTTTCCTTACTCGTTCGTTAGTCATGACTGCGACTAACGAATGAGTAAAAAAAAGAGTTAGAAATCCACAAGTCTGCGGACAGTAATTCATCACTTCTGCGGTGCTAATAGCCAGCTGTCTTGCACACTCGCCTCTTGAATAAACGTTTTTTTCAATCCATTCTTCCCCCGCACGCAGACTCCCGTTTCTAAGCCTTCAATAGGCTCCCCCGGGGTGTCGTGTGCTGCTTGAAGTAGCACATTCAATCACTGCGAAAAAGTTTGTGCGGCTAGACGGAGTTTCCATTAGTTTGAATGACGGGGGTGGTGTTACATTAAGAAAATTACTCACTCGTTGTAGTTGCCGATTCCACTGCATTTACAGTGTATGGTTATGATAATTTATTGATAATTAATTACTGTTGTATTCTTCTACTTACATTTTACTATGCTTCTATCACACTTGTAAAAGAATAATAGTTCGTTCGCAAACCCCCCTTCCAGTCTGAGAAAATGGTTTGATCCTCGGACAGATGTCCCTCTCCAAAACATTTGGGATGCTCAGCTAATATTCCAACAAGAAAACCAGGAACTCCCATTGGCTTGATGTTCTGATATGGACTTACAGAAAGATTGTATAATATTTCATACTTTTCCGGATTTTTGACGAAGCACAACGACAGGTACGTAGTTCAAATCTTTCTCTCCATGAACGTCAGAAAGAACATAGTTGTTGTTGTTTTGTTTGAGTGAGAAAAAATATGAAATGTATTATTATTAAATGCATACTTTCATAGTATATAAATGCTTGCAAAAGAGAACAGACTTTGTAAGTAGCCTAATTGCGACTAATTGTAATAATTGCGTTAATAAAATTACATTCCCTAATTTCCATTAAAAATAATTTGCTATAATACCGCATATGACAACGAATTTTAGGTGATTTTATCACTGACCGACAGAAGACAGAGCAATGGCATCCTTAATCGGAGTTATTAAACGAATCTTAATCGGTTTTGAACAAAATGTGAAGTTTCCCCCAACAAATCTGCCTGGTGTGGTGACTGGAGTTTGCCAGGTCGCCCATGCGGAGAAAGGTACGCTACATGTGAGAATAAGTTATTTTACATTACAGGCATTTCTCTTGCCTCGCACAAACTTAAATATCGGTAGCCTAGAATTTAAATTCCATTACCCATTAATTATAGGGAACAACATTTGGCAAGAGGTTCTATTGAGGCATGTGGATATAAGGAATTTTTTCTGTTTAGCGATATTTTTAATGTATGCAATGGCACGCGTCGTTTAAACAGCTGGAGCCGGAACAAGCAGTCGAAATATCTTGGTGGCTCTAAGAAGCTATTTCAAAGGCGGGCTGCGCGGGGTCATTTGTATCAAAATGCGAAACTCTCGCTCAGATTACCTCCAGGGCTTTTGTTGTTACAGTAGATTAGATTGTCCGCGTCCTGGGCTGTGATCATGGTATCAAACGTTAAAGCGTTCTGTCTTTCAACTCGGATGCTGATAAGGCTTTTTCGAGTAAATATTTGTGTCGGGCTTTAAAGTCCGTTGTAAGTTGTCCGGCTGCTTAAATTCTCCCACACACTGTACTTAAAAACCCCCCATTGGAATTTGTGGCCTTAAGGACGGCAAACCCACTGTTTAATATTGAATAGTGGCTCACCATCAACTTAAGAGTTCACACAGAAAGAGAAAGGGGGGGTTAGTCTATTCCTCTCCAGATAACGAAGCCAGTCTAATACTGAATTAACACACATGTTATCACCACAAAGGCCTCAAACTGACTGCCAGACTGCAGGTCGGAAGAATTCATCACTATTGTGTCCAAAACGTAAAATGAATAAATATAAATAATTAAATAGCTATTCAAGCTATTCAGCTATTTAAGCATTGCAAGCGTGTACATTGACTCCATGTGATAAAACGTACACTTTTATATTTAACTGCAGCCTCAAAAGCAGTGTGCTGTATAGCCCTATGTCTGTGCCTAGCGTGAATCAATGAACATAGAGGTGGAGGGTTGGGCAGACAAAACCATTCAGTTGGCACGCTCCTTGTTTTCGTGAAGTTGTTCCGGTAAAGCTGCCAGTCAGGCAGGCAGTGTGGTATAATGGTTAGGGAGCTGGGCTCGTAACGTTAAGGTTGCAGGTTCAATCCCCAGGTGGGACACTGCCGTTGTACCCTTGAGCAAGGTACTTAACCTGAATTGATTCAGTTAATATCCAGCTGTATAAATGGATTGTAAAGAAATGTAAACTGTAAGTCGCTCTGGATAAGAGCGTCTGCTAAATGCCTGTAATGTAATGTAATGTAAAGCTGTAAAAGTTCATAACTTTGTCCTGAGACCAACTTGGACTGGGACAGTGCATCACAACATGCAGGAGCCAATCAGGTGTATGTGATTTATTCTCACAAATTATTCCCACAGAGCAGCACAAGTGTATCACAATGGGCTGAGTTTTCCCATATTTCCTCTAAAGCTGGCACATGCATTTCGTGTTTATGAGAGAGGTGTACATACCTTATCCATTATTATTTGTGATACATTTTATCCCCAGAAAAACATTAAAATCTCTTAATATTAGTTAGTTTAGAAGCCCATATGGAGGAGTGCGACATGTTCCTCAAACTGTCCTGGTTCATTTCATTGTGCATTTTTTGTTTCAGATGAAAATGCACAAAAGAGACTTCTCTTGCAGAACTACCCAAAGTCACAATCAAATAATGATCTCATTTTTCTTTCTTTACTTTTAGCATTAGAAAAAATGAAATAAAAAAATACATTTGACGATGTGGTTCAACATTTCTGCTCACAGCTGTGTCTGAGGGGGTAACGCCTCCACGTTTCGATGCATTTTGAAGTCGGACTTCGCCCCCAGTGTCTCTGGTGGCATGCCGCGAGGCCAGTATTTTCACCACTGGGGGGTTGTCTGGGCTTTGAGAAGCAGGCGACCGCCCGGGCGTACATGACAGGGGCGACGGACAGAGTCGAGAGGCTTTGAATAGCGTCGGAATCTGTGGCATGGTGGGGTGTGGGGGAGGGGGCAGGGTTGTGGCAGAGAGAAACTAACAGCACGGGTCTATTGTGTGCTGCTGTCAGGCCCCGGGGAGATCTCACGCCACACTGTGGTAATCACCCCCCCCCCCCACCCCCACACACACTCCACTCCCCCGACAGACGTCTCCATCTCATTCCCTGACACACAGAGAGTGGCACGCTCGTGGTGTGGTTAACCCTCTAAATACAGTTTACACACAAAGGGCATCAGGAGGAGTTTCGTCAGACTCAGAGTCCCTATCCACACCTGTACCCTACTGGAGTCGTGTTGGTCTTATGGCCTGACTGTGACTGTGGTCACCTCACTGATGTGGTGTGGCCGCAGCGGCACTACGACGTTGTGTGTCGTCTGGTTGGGAAAACAGTTTTTCCCCCTGCTCTTGACAACTGGGATCATTGGTGTCGGCTTGTTCCTTTCCTTCGGTCTGTTTTACAAATGTGCTGTGAAGCCAAGGAACTGTTTTTTAAGACAAACGGAGCAAAGTCCATTTTTTTAATTTTTTTTAAGACGCACTTTTCTTTCCCTATGTTACAGGTACGGTGTGCAGCTGCTTACAATGATGTCTATTGCTGTGTTACTACACTGATCTCTTGCACTAACCATGATTGATTTTATCATGTATAAATGCGTATATATATAATGTGTCATTAAATCTTCCTGGCATGGTTTAGGTCCACTGAACCCCTTAGGGGGCAAGGTAAATGTGATTAAATACAGAGTTATTCTGAGTGATCACCTTTATCCCATGGTGAAGCATTTCTATCCTGATCCTGGTCTCTTCCAGGATGACAGTGCCCTGCAAACAGGGCCATTTTCTTTCTGTGTGGTCACTGAATGAGCATGAACATGATGTAAACCATATGCCATGCCGTCTCAATCACCAGATCTCAACCCAATTGAACACTTATGGGAGATTCTGGGACAGTACTTTCCACCACCATAAACAAAACACCAAATGATGGAATTTCTCGTGCAAGAATGGTGTTGCATCCCTCCAATAGAGTTCCAGACACTTGTAGAATCTATGCGACGGTGCATTCTGGTAGCTTGTGGTGGCCCAATGTCCTACTAAGACACTTTATGTTGGTGTTTCCTTCATTTTGGCAGTTAACTGTAACATACCCTATGTTTCTGCCCCCCGTCAAATGAGATTACTGTCTCAATTCAATTAACTGTATGACCGCGACAGGAACCTACCCTTGGAATCTTTAAAAAGAGACAAAGGTTACGGGCCTTGTTTTTAAAAGCTGTAATAGGATTGCGCTTAAGACATTAAGTCCTTCAGACACAACAAGGCCAGACCAGCCTTCTCTCGTGCGCAGGCTGAGGATTTACGGGCGATTCGGTCGTGTTTTTGGTTTGTTGTGCTGTCGGCGCCGTCTCTTTGAAGCCCGGGCTACTAGTCTGCCTTTTCAAGGACCGCAGGATATCAGTTGTGCAAAAGAGGCAGATTGGGTGATACCCTGCTAGCCTGACTTGTGATCCTTTAGCCAAGGCGGAATGATGAATGGATCAACTGCCAAGCTGGTCTTCGATTAAACCTTAACTGGGAGCAGATGCAGTGCCCCCTGACTGCACTGTATGCCCCACCTGGCTTCTGTCAGTGTTTTATTGTGAAAAGCGAGGGCTGTTTAAATAAATACAGCGCCCCTGTTTTAGACCAGCCAGGGTACGCTTTACGCTGACTTCCTGCTTACAACTTGTTTGGATTAAGCTGCCGTGTTCAACCTCAACACAATCCTTAACCCCACCCCCTGCCTCGACTCACACACACACCCACTCACACACACACACACATACACAGACATGCCCACACTTACACACATACACTCACTCACATACACACTCACATACACCCTCACCCTCTCACATGAGCACACATACACACACACTTAGACATGCGCACACATATATACACACACACACACACACACACACACATACACACACTCACTCACAGACATGAGCACACATGCACACCCACGCACACACACACACACACCATCTCAGACCCTAGAGTGCAGTGGTGAACATTTTGAGATTGAAATCGGATTAAAAGCTCTCTTATTTCTGCCTCTTGTTGCGCTGATATATATTTGGCTGTCATACGGCCTCTTCTGTGTGGGTCTCCAGACTAAACAGGAATGGACACAAACACACCACCTTCCGGTTCATAATATATTGTGTTGCAACAGATTGAGAATGAAGATATGAAGAACATTACCTTCCTGTTACAGAAATGAGAATGAAATGACAGATATTTATTAGGGCTAGTAGGGGAAAAGAAGCCAGATAATTGTTATTTATGTTTTGTTATTTTCCTTAAGCAATATTTTTTACCTTGACGCTTTACTGCAGAGCAGTTGTGTCACTGACCACTTCCTTGCCAATGAGCTTGTTTTCAGAGGTCGGCCGAGTTACGAGCAGTGCCACTCTCATCACAAGCATTGTTCTTTTGTTTGTTTTAAGTTTAAGACTTCAAAAAAAGAAAAAGTAATCTCTGTTAGGTTTGACTAATGACAGGGAGCGGTGTGTGGAAACACTCTGTGAGGCTCTTAAGTTCACAATCTTTCCTCCGGAGCATTTTAAGGTCGTTTGACTTCACTCTCCCAGCTTCTGTGCAACGTCTAGGCCGGACCCATGTTGCTGAACGGATTCTGGCTGCTCACCAGACACCAAAATAAGTCATAATGTGAAGTCTTTTGGTTTTTAACCAACATATCAGTGCCACTCCCCCCCCTTCCCCACATGATGTTAATTACAGGTCTCATAAACACCACTTTTTATTTTATATTATTAATTTTTTCGTGCTTGTTTCACGTGTCCTCTCACCCAGTGTCCCAGCCAGCCCCCTGACGGCGGTTTTGGTTTTGAGCTCAGCCGTGGCGGTATTGAGCGGTGAAATGGCGGCGGCCCCGCATTCCAGGCGATCACGGCTCTGAGGAGGCCACTGGGATTGGGTGTGGTGGGGAGGGGGAGGGGGGAGTCAGAGGAGACAGTGAATCCGAGTCTCTCCGGGCCCCTCGCGTACGCTGGCTCGTTTCAGAAACATTTCCGCTGTGGTTACATCTTCGTCTTCAAATTAGTGTGGGGATTGGGGAGAGGTTCACTCACACGGGGAAGAGCTGCTATCCAACAGATTCCTTAGATATCCCTCAACCACGATGTACAAATCCCCCTTCAGCACACAGCCCCGTTCAGACTAACTGCTCGTAATGATGGAGCCGATTGAGCCGTTAAGACCTGTGGGGGTGGAGACCAAGATGGAGGGTGGCTCTACTCCTCGGTGTCCCAGTTGCCGAACCCTGAACTGAGGAGCCGCGTGTTCAGTTGCCCTTTAAGAGTACCCTTTTTCTGAGGGCTTCACCTCTGACACCCACCCCCGACCCCTAACCCCCCACACACACACAGCAGTGTTTGGATGAGGCGGGTCAGTCCATCGTTTGGACTGGAGTCTCTCTGTCTGCTCGACGGCGATGGGCCCTGGGCTGATGCCCCCGGAGGTGGTGGGGTGTATTGTTCTCCCCAGCAGATTGTCCAGATAGGGAGGTCAGGAGGGTGGTTTTGTATTGGGGGGTGGGGTGGGGTGTTTGAATAAGCAGCGGTGTTTGAATAGCCGCTCCCTGTGGCATTAGCGTGCATGAGCTACCCATCTGAATGAGAAGAGAAACTCTGATCACCGAAACAACATCCCGTCAAACTTTCTCATCGAAGATTATACCCCGAAACCCCCTCCCCACCCTCCTCCCACCGCCCACTCATCCTGTCACTCAAGAGCAAGAGCTGATGGAAATCTATGGAAGGATTGGATACAATGCGACCAGCAAAAGGCTTGGAAAATCCTATGGATGTGCACAATGCAAACAGAGGGGGGGGCGGTGGTGCGCGGTCAACAGAGGCTTCCGATTATCGGTTATCTGATTTAGAATGC
Organism: Aldrovandia affinis; assembly: GCA_029706075.1. Lineage (NCBI taxonomy): Eukaryota > Metazoa > Chordata > Actinopteri > Notacanthiformes > Halosauridae > Aldrovandia > Aldrovandia affinis. The sequence goes on from JAINUG010000327.1 coordinate 734,443, forward strand.
GTGTTCATCGGCGGTTCCGATTGGTTATCTGTTTTAGATGGAGGCTGTTCCAGTTCACCGAGCTCATCACTGGACTGCTTATAGCGTAGTTTTTAAAACAATATAGTTGTGTGAGTCGGATATTTCCCATGAGAAGAGAACAACAGGCTCAGTCTATAAATCTAATCACAGTTTCTAGAAATATATCTGTAATTATGAAGGTGGAAACACAATGTCATCAGCTTTTTTTTTGGCCAGATCGGCTGACACTCGGGATGTACATTGAATTTATTAATGAATTTCATAATTAGATGATGTATAAGAATGAGAGAGTTTGATGTAGAGAGATGGAGAGATTTTCACCACCTGTAGCTGCCTATACTTTTGTGAATCCAGATCACTTTAACAACAGCAATTAGCTTGCAGGTGTATTGGCAAGATATTTCAAAGCTGAAAAGTAAATTGTTCCAGATCAGATTAAAAAGAGCGGTCTTCCCTCTCCAAAATACTACCAGCCAAGTTATGAAAGCATGAATCATGAATCAAGTTTGCCAATCAATCACCTTTCTCTCATGCAAGGTGTTAAAAACCAAATCAGTTTTTGAGAGGTTTTCCGTCAGACTTGCTGGGGCCACACTGTAACACATGTCACTTCCTGTCACTGTGTAGGTTTGAGGTTAACAAACAACCGCAAGATTTTCACTCTGGATGACTGGCGACTGAACTCTGAGCTATGAGCTATGGTCAAGAGTACAGTAAATCTACAGACAATGTCTGGCATACATTTACATTGACATTTTAGGCATTCAGCAGACGCTCTTATCCAGAGCGACTTACACAGCTTACGTTTCCTTACATACAATCCATTTATACAGCTGGACATTGTACTGAAGCATTCAGGTAAAGTACCTTGCTCAAGGGTACAACAGCAGTGCCTCACCTGGGAATTGAACCTGCAACCTCTGAGTTACAAGCTCAGCTCCCTAACCATTACACTACACTGCCAGCCCTGTCTGGCAACAGGGGAAAATTAATGAATGAGTGGATGCTGATAAAAGCATGTAAAGTTTTAGCCCAGTTAGGCAGTGTGTGAGAACTGCAGCAAAAATTCACAAGTAGTCTAGATATTGTGACTGATAATTATGCCAAAATGCGAGAGTGAATGCTGTGTAAAGTTATTGAGGTGTGAAAAACACACTTGCCTGCCATATTGGGAGAGGCCTTGGACCTAGGGCAAATATTTTATTCCACATCTCTGGACTACGGCCAATAAGTGTGTAAAATCTGGTCATGCTTTTACGAGTGTTTTTTGATGGCATGGGAATGGATTTTGTTAATGGATTTATTAAAATATGTGTACTGGTAGATTAACAGCACCTTACTAAAAGGATGACAGATTAAATGTTCAGTCTTTGTGGTGAGGATTTTGTTTTAAGTGCTTTTGAGAGTTGGAATGACTTTCGGCCAGTCTTGCTAGAAAGCCAAATGAGTCACATTTGTTGGGCGATCCGTGAAACCTAAGATCAGCCCAGACAAGTACACAAGTATATTTTGTGTCGTGACCTCGTTTGTGTGACGCGATCCTGTGGAATCCGGCACAGCAGAGCCCCACCCTAAATCATTTTTTACCCTTCGCAAGCCCAGTGTGGTTTAGGGGTGCTGGCTGAATTCGAGAGATGTGGCGAGGGGAGCAGGTGCAGAGAAGGGGGGGCATTCCTACCGCCATCTGTTTTCTTGCGGGGGTCGGGACACACACCGCCCAGCAGTGCTGTTGGGTCCGCTCCAGCGCGTCGCGTTTCCATGGCGCCCGGTCGGCCAGCTGGATTTCGATTGTTCCTTCCATGCGCACGAGATCAGTCAACGTGTGGCCAACTTCTTCTTTGTTAGCTGCGCCAAGGCAGTAGTTTTTTTTGGAGGGGTAGGTATCGTAGTGGCCAGCGTAGGAGGGATAACATTTTTTTGGTTATATTGACCCTCCGTCTGATTTGTTTCCCGTCTTGTCATTACTTTCCTCTTATTCAAACATTTCTTTACACTACCGTGAGTGTTGTAACGCTCACTAATATACTGTAATCGCATTCTAGGCACTCTACAAACAACACGTTAACTTGGTATTTTTTATTTTTTACAATTTGCATGAAAACGTGCATTTTTCCCCGCAACATTCATTTCTATACAATTTAAATGAGACGGGCGCAACAAATATTTGTTGTGGAGTTGTGCTAGAGCGCCATCTTATGGGCTAAAACAGCCTACTCAAAACGAAAAACACTATGTATGGAAGACGAAGACAAACTAACTACTGTAATATTCCTTACAACGAATAGAGCGTAAACCTGACATACTTTCAATCCAAACTCGAGATAAGGCAATAACGCAACAACTATAATAGTTAGCTACATGGAAGGAAACATGAATAATATTTGTATACCACGATTTGTTGTGTTTTTTTATCACAAAGTTAATGAGCACGGCAACAACGTAAATGCTTTACCCATTTTAATTTGTGTACATACCTTTTTTCTAAATACCACCAGATCTGCAAACAATTAAAACAAAAAGTTGTAATGCAAGTTTGTGCGTTACGATTGTGTTCAGCGCTATCCAGGCTAAAAGATTCTACACAAAAGAGGGTTGTTGCCCCCCCCCCTCTCGAAAACGCGTCCTCAAATATGCGTGCCTCCCGGCCACTCCCCTCCATACGTGAGCCGGCAACTTTCTCCACACCTACCCTGAAACCAGGCGGTACAACCCTATTCGTCGGCAGGTCAGAGTACATTTCTGCTCTCTATGGAATAAAGTCCCACCCAGGATTCATTTGTTATGCCAGCTACATTCGTGTAGGGTAACATGTAAGTGACTCTCTGTTTCTCTATTTTTATTTCAGCTATATCGTTCTGTAAGGACGTCTGTCAAAGGCTGACGTACCTTTTATCGAACGAATGTTTGTCTTTTTTGGTTTGTTTTAAGATTGCTTGACCAGGTTACAGTTTGCTTATTGATTATCGAGTTATTTCAGAGATCCGTGTTCGGAATGGCGTATCTATTGGTATAATTCAATGTTTGATATTTAGCAACAGTTTGTCAGTGGTGGGTTTTAGTTGGTGTAATGTATTCACGTGTAAAGCTTTAGTCTTAAAGCGCTTGAAACGAAAATATTTACAGTTGTGTCCATTGTAGTAGTGTTCACGTTTCAAGTGTATACCAACGAAGTTTCTTTGAGCGGAGCAACAGAATTAAATTGATGACCCTTAAATTACCCTATATGCGTAAAGTCATCGACTGCTGTTCTGTCGCTTGTTGTGGATGGTGAGCACGAGTCGTTGTTTTCAAGTATAACTGGGGTTAAAACGGTCCAGTGTACTCAAAATCAAACTTTTTGTGCCACGAGAAACTTTTCTCCCGAAATTTGACAACTTCGTTTCGTAACGAATATAGAAGCGATTCAGACTACCGTTCCTTTGGCTTCATGAAGAGATTGGATGTTTTAGTCCACCCCCACCGTGTGGCGTTAACAATTGAATGTAGACAAAGATACATTTTGTAAATCTACTTAGGCTATGTAATGACCGGGTGTGTGCTGTAATTATGGTAAATATGGTGCATCGCAGAGTGATTGCTTTCAGTTATTTTTGAAAAATGGATACAATTATTTTGGTTGAATCTTAATTCAAAATTCGAGGATCACTTGAATTGCAATGGCATTTAATTGCATGTTTTTTTAAACGTTACACTTAAGGATCCCAGTAGCTGCTTATCAATTTAGACCGCAAATTACATCAAGGAAACCACTTGTTTTCATTGGTATTAAATCTTCATTCCCATTGCCATTCTGCAACGCTTGCATGCTTGATTATTCCGTTGAAACTCATGTCAAACGACTGCTTTCACCTGTAAAATTATCTGCTATGCCTTCACCTATGTGTAAAATTATATCCGACGCTGTATTTCTTAACAGTCGTTTCAGAGTAATAAAACGATAGGTTGCCAAGATGCTCTCGGGCGTACTGCTACGTGAGTCACACTTTTTTATTACCTTTGTAACCAGGATAGTTCTCGAACCGCGAGATTACTTATTTCTGCTCCAATCGGCGATGGTTACATCACAGTGCATAGTTCTGCCCACTGTTCCATAAAGAGGAAGCTCTGGAGACTGCCTGCTGAGCACGTGGGAATATCCAGCTGTGTGTCACAGTTTTTGTGGATTCAGTCAATTGCCCGTTGGCGCTGTCAGGTCAAACTATAGTGATGTCATGTTCGATCGTCTGTAGTGCTCAGAATTCAGTCATCACGTTGCTGTCTGATGTCTAGTCTCCTCAGACACATTGATGAGATTAGTCTGGGTTGCCCCAGTGTGTTTTATTTGTAAACTGTGATTCACCTGAGATGGTTAACCTGGGTGTTAATGGATTTGCGGTCTAGATTGTGTTGAGTTCTGTGAAAGGACTCCATATCATAATTCCATGTCATTCAATACTCAATTTTTGTCCAAGTTAAGGGACAATACTATCAGCTGTGAATTTAAATCTATTCTAGTTAGCCTTTGTTTAACCAGAAGATCTCATTAAGATTCAAATCTCTTGTGAGAGAGACCAGGCAGGGCAGTGGTGAAAGTTTGCAATGCCAACAAATTTAGGCAATACAATCACCAGAAAAACTGAAACATCACACGTATTACACAATAGCAATACAGTGCAGATTGATCTTTTAACTATTTTTTGAAATCAGATATGGTAATAGTATGTTAAAGTATTAACTATTACAATAGTTTTAACTTGCGACATAATTTACTCCGTGACCATGGAGCATGTTGATTGTGAGCTGTCTTTCCCATCTCAGTTCCAGCCCTGGGCACTGAAAAGTACAGCACAGGTCACGATCTATATCTGAAGGGTTGTGAACTGATAGGCAGGAGAGTATGTGCAGGGCGCCAGGACAGCGCCTTCATGTTTGAGTAAACCAGCTCGTGCCAGGCTCTTGAGGTTAAAAAAACATGACACCTAGTAACAGGAAGCTGAGACCTCATTGGCCCCAATGACTGACCAATCTGAACCAGTCAGCCTCCGTTGACTGGTTCAGCCCGATCAACTTGTGACCAAACGCACGTTTACAGCTTCCTCCATTGAACAGTCACTTTCCCACCACTGCTGCCCACAGGGCCTCCCTCAACCCCCCCCCCCCCCACCCCCGAGGAACTCCTGGAATCTCAGTTCTCCCGTTCTCATTTCCAGCCCCCCGCTGCGTAGCAGCAGCCTCTGCCTTTGCATTTCCCGTCCCTTGGCGTAACAATGCTTTCACATGATCGGCGAATGACAAAGCATTCATTAGTGATATTGCGGGGAATCCTGACTTTTTACCGCATCTCTGGGCAGCATGTGGAGGTGAGGCTGCCCTGACGGGCTTGTGGTCGTCTGACCCCCAGACGCCCAATCTCCAGAGCAGGGGTCTCAATCCCTGTCCTGGAGGGCCACAGGGTACGCCTGTTTTTGTTTTCACCTTATAATCACCAACCAATTTAGTCACAAGAAACCAGGTGAGGTGAGTTAACTGTGTAATCAGCTGCTTTAATTGATCAGTTAAGTGCTGAGTAACAACAAAAAGCAGCACACCCTGCGGCCCTCCAGGACCAGAGAATCCCAGAGAATCCCTGCTCTGGAGTGTCTGGAAAGGCAAGCTGCAGTTTGTCAGATTCGTTTTCACAAAAAGAACAAAACTGTAATCTGTTGGCTTGAATCGCCACCTCCAATTGGAGCCCCACACAAGATCATTGCTAACTGACGTAACTGAACATTGGTTTATGAGCAAAGTGCATCCCATGCTGTGGGAAACTGATTCTGGGTAGCCTGGAGGGAGACCAGGGGCCTCCCTCCAGTGAAGATTCACTTCACCGTGTTTCCGTGGTTAAAGGGCACTCAAGGTTTTTGGCTGAAAGCCTTTTCAGTTGTGCACTCCTCCATTATCTGAGATGCAGGAGGAAGTATGTCTTTTCAGGATTTTAACTGAGAGAAAGTATTCTTTTGGAAACATCGAATAGAATGCCCCTAAAGGCTGATTGGTAAATTCTTAGGATGCACCTGGTTACTGAATAACTTAAGAGTATGGGCAGAGCTGTTGCCAGTTCCTTCCTTTGAAATGAAATGGATTTTCCTGTTTTTCTTCCAATTTGGTGGCTAATTGTACCCTCTATTGTACCCCCTTCAACAAGCTGGCCACCTGCAGCTACAGGACCAGCCACAATCTGGGACCGGCGATAACCTTTTTTAATTTTCTCTTATGGAAAATTAATATTGCGCATTGTTCTTCTGTTTGCAGACGTTTCTGAAACGTGGCGATATCTGGTCTTGATTTGAAGAAGAGCAAACCCTCGCCAGATCACAGACATGGAGAGTAAGGAGGAGATCAGCGACAGTGACAGTGGCATCATCCTGCAATCTGGTAAGAACATCATCTGTGTTCATCAGGCCTGGTACAAATAATACATCTGAAACATTTAAAACATAAACAAACAAAAAAAAGTTTTCAATTGTTACATTCATTTTTTGAATTGTAAGTCGGACAGACCAATCATAAAAGACCATGTGGCGGCAGTGTAGTACAATGGTTAGGGAACTGGGCTTGTAACTAGAGGTTGTAGGTTCAATTCCCAGGTAGGGCACTGTCATTGTACCTTTGGACTAGGTACCTAACCTGAATTGCTTCAGTAAAATACCCAGCTGTATAAATGGATTGTACATTAAGCAATGTAAAAGTGTGTATGTCGCTCTCGATAAGGGCGTCTGCTAAAATGTAAATGTAAGTCATCTGTCTGAATTTTACTGGTCTAAAGGGTTAACGTATTTCAAATAAAGTGCTTGACCCAGGCCTGCCATGTTGGCTGTTGGCAAATATCATGGTAGCAGGTCTTAAGTGTGCATGCCTGAGCCTATGTGCTGTAATGACTTGGCACGCTCTTTAAAACTGGATGCGGTAGCTGTGTCCTTTAGCACAATACACACAAGCAGAATCTCTTCAGATTTGGGTCTATTTGAGGTTTCTCTGGTTAGAATCGTGCTGATTATGTTGACACACCAGTAACTATGGCGGGTGGGGGGTGGGGGGGGGGGGGTTCTCAGCATGGATGTAAATTAACTAACTCTGGTACAGCTGACTTTAAATTGTACTTGGTCCCTGTTAAATAAACAAATAAATAAAATGGTTCAATATAATTTGGGGAAGTGTTGTCCGCTGGAAGAATTTCTGCTTTGTCCAGTTGGAGATGAATCATATTTAACGGGTAAAAAAATACAAATAAAATAAATAGCAAAAAAAGGCGAGTCACAGTAAATTGCTTTATGCATCTCAGAAGAAGTTGTTGGTGACATTCTTCATTGCTAATGTAATCTCGTCATGATAATGTGCCATTGTAGGCAAGTGCCTCTCCTCTGTTTTCGCATATTCACCATTGTTGTGGTTTCCCGAAAACGAAACGCACCCAGTCTGAGGACACGCCTTGGTTGAGGTGAAATGCAACCCTGGCCTGCTGTGATTTATCTCATAATCTCACCGGAATTCGGTGCTCAATAGAACCAGTTTGGAGTCACCATTGACCCCCGGTGTGAACTCTGTGTAATTATGTAGTAATGTGGTGGAACTGCTCACTTGGAGGACGTCCTCACGTTGTTGTTCCTTGCATCCTCGTGCGTGGACTACCGTGTCTCCCGTGCCCGACTTCACACAGGAGAGCTTAACAAAGCACCACGGATATTTTTCTTTTGTCCCGCCGCGTCTTTAAAGATTTACAATGGCTTTTGTGATGGGTTGAATTCAGCCAGATGGTTACTGGGACAATGAGCTTCGGTCACAGTGAGCCCAATTCACCCAGCCACCTGTCAAGGTGATGGTCCGTGTCAGGAGCTCTCACCTGTGACCGGGATTGACGTTTTCAGGGTCTGAATTTCCTCATTCCAGTCAGTGACCCATCCCTGTGTCATGTCCCTCTCTGGCTCTTCTTTCATAGCAGTGTTGGTTTTGAGATTTGAGTTGAGTTTATTACAGTGATAGACTCAGTCTTGGAGGTCTGCACCTGGTACGGAAACTTGAAGCCCAGGTGAAAGTTGTATGCCCGTTTGAACATAAGAACATTTGAACTTAAGAATGCATAACATAGAGAGCAGGCCAGTCAGCCCATCAACGCTCATAATTTACCGACTGTCTAGAGAGTATTGAGCACTAATCTTCGATCATTCAGACCATCTACGCTCATTATTTACTTATAGTCTAGAGAGTATCCAGCACTGATCTCAGATCATTCAGCCCATCTATGCTCATAATTTACCTAGAGTTGAGAGAGTATCCAGCACTGTGCCAAACCTGGATTTAAACACCCTAAGGTTCTCTGCCTCGACTACATGACCTGGCAAGCTGTTCCACGCAATGACAACTCTGTGTAAGATGTATATTATATACTTCCTGGTATCAGTGTGGAATTTACCTTGAACTAATGTCCATCAATGCCCTCTTTGTTCTGCTAACAGAACCCAAAGGGTCCCTTCCTACTACATAATCCGGGCAGCTGTTCCACATATCGACAACTCTTTGTTAAAAAAAAATACTTCCTAGTATCAGAGCGGAATTTACGTTTGATGAACTTCCACCTGTGCCCCCTTCTTTCTGCTGACAGAACTGAGATTTTTTTTTTTTTTTTTTTACTTTATTGAGCCCTTGTCATTTTTTCATCTATCTTGTTTGTATGCCATCTGCTTGGCCCTGTCTGTTATTGTCTTGCTTTTTTTTAAAATTGTCTTGTCTTTGTTTTGATTATTTATGTATTTTGTGAAGCACCTGGTGCCGCACTGCTGGAAAGGTGCTATACAAATAAAGATATTATCTTTAACTCAACCAGATTAACTGATTGACTGAAGGGTGTTGTCTTTGTGGTTCATTTCTCATAGGTCCAGACAGCCCCAGCTCTCCCATTAAGGACCTGACCACTCACACGCGAGCCATGAAGCTGAAGCACCAGAGCCTGGAGGACCGGCTGGAGCTCTGTCTTCTGGAGCTGAAGAAACTGTGCATGCGGGAGGCTGTGAGTACCAATGAGAACACAACCGGTTAACCAAGCTGCAGATGTAGCAAACACTCAATGTATGTGGTGCTGATGACCCAGTGTATCACATCGAGCATGAATGGGAAAATAAGTAGGCAGCACACGAAAAAATATTATGACAAGATTATAATAAGAATATTATAATTAAATTATAAGAAAAATATTTTGTTTAATTCACTTCATATTGTGCCAGCACTAGCCCGTTATGTTTACGTACTAAAAAAAATAAAAATTCTGCTTGTCCCTGCATTATTTTCATACTCGTCCCATAATATATCTGGGAATGACAACAAACAGGTCAGTGAACCCAATCACCTTTTCCTTTTGACATGGGGGCTAGTCTCTCACCTGCCGGGGCTTGTCCGGGGGTGTTTCGTGGGAAGCTCGTAATGACAGTTTGGGGCACTTTTAATAGCTGCTATGAATGCTGGTGGATCAGGAGCAGACCCAGTAGATGCAGCGTGTAATGTCTGCATTAGTAGATTTATGGATTTATGACACAAGGCTGTGAAACACTGGGTGTGTGTAGTTCTACCTCCTCCAAGAGTCACTTATATTGTTCTTTTATGAATGCGTATGGTTTTTTGTGAAGTGCAGGGCAGAGGTCTTCGCAGACGTATGGTGTGAAGCACAAACCAAGCTCCTCACTGCGTCTGTTGATGAGCTTTCATGACGAGAGTGGGGGCGGGGGGGATAGATGTGGCTTTTGCGGGTGTTTGTCATACTGCCTGGTTTCAACTGTGGGGCAGAAACTTCATTGCGTTATACTGAATGACAAATTATGTAATGGAAACCTTTGTGGAAGGAAGCCTGTCTCCACATGAAAACTCGATGGGAGTTGATTGTAGTTCAGCTTTCTTTGCCAAGGCTAGGAGCTGGATAAGATGCCTGTCGGTCCGTCAGGATACTTGAAAGACACTTTAAAGATCGACTCAAAATATGATTTGTGATTGGCCAAATTATATACATAGCAACCTGAAAGTGTCAACACACTCCAGCCCGAGAAACAACAACCTTTTGGTTGTATTCAAATAACTAGGGCACAATGCCTACCTGCCCTGTCTGCTGTCATACCACGCAAATGTCTCGTGTTTGGTTGCTCGGCAACACATGTTTGTATTTATACCTTTTCTGGAGGAGCCTGATTCTTGTCAGCAGTGGATTCTATTAATTAGTGTAAACTGCAGACAAGAATGCTCTCCTCTCCTGCTGTAATACTTTGACTTAAACCAGGGGAACACCCGTTAAAATGAGTAATCGGTTGTTTTTGAGCAAAACATGAAAAAACTATCGGGACTTCAACTGGCTCAAATGCACATATGCTAGCTAGCTAGGTATTCTAACTCCTCTGAAACCCATACAATTTGGAACATCTAGCTAGCCTAATGTTCTAGCTTGTTTTCAAGTCCCTCAGATTTTCACAAGTAAATGTCTTGTCAAAATTGTGGCTGAACAAGTGCTAAGCAAATTTAATGAGGATCTTTAAAAAGTTGCTAATTAACAGGAGTAAGTAAAGTTGGCAGGATTAAGACTGTACCAGGTGCAATTGTGGGGAGTTGACTGTATTTACACTTCTATGAAATTGCTGACATCCTTCACTTCCAAGTTTGGGTGATGCCATATGGCTGGTGTCCTATAAATTAAATACTAGGGCCCACTCATGTAGGTGAGTGTTTTGGCCCAAAGGGCATGAGGTACTTGATGTAATAATAATGATAATAATAATAATAATAATGGATTGCATTTATATAGCACTTTTCATCTCATGATCTCAAAGCACTTTACAGTGAAGGGGGAAACGCACCTCGGCCAGCACCACTAACCTCAGACGTATTTGTCATGCAGTCAGAATATTCTCTTTTTCTTGCTTAAGCCATGAGATGTGTACATGGTGCTATAGTTTTAAATGGGAAAATTAAACTGCAGTGAATCCTCCAAGCCAAGTTTACTCAGTGTAGCCCCGGGATTTATGACATCATCAAAGGCTTATAGGGAGCTCAGATGACAAAGATGTTGTTCTTCCACCACTGTTATTATCAAAGTTTATTTATTAGGATACAACCCCTTGAGATGTCACATCTCGTTTTTGAGGGGGTCCCAACATATATCACAACATTAATAGAACAACAAAAGTATGTGAAAAATAATATAATATAATAAAATAAAATACATTATTAATATGACAAAAAGCAGACAGACAAGAGACAAAACACAACAAAGTCTACATCAACAGGTTAATGGTTAATGAAGATATTGCAACCAAAAAGTGGCCAAAATGGCCAACAGTAGCTAGATAAACATAGAAATAATGGATCTGTATATATATCAAATATATAAATCAATACATTATAATAATAATATATAACAACAATAATTACCAATAATAATAATTATTATTATTATATATAATACATAATATAACAACAATATAACAAATACAATCAGTTATAAGTATCAAGTGACAGCTATAGGTATAACCATCAATTTTGATGACTATCACTAGTAACAAGTGCATTCAGTCTCAAAGAAAGAGGACAAGGCATGTTTAAACAGACCGAAAGACGATATGGATCTAATATTCGCAGGTAAATTATTCCAATCTGCCGGGGCTTTGCACATAAATGTAATGAAGAAGATGAACCACTGTTATTGATTTGGCTCTTACTGATTGGACAGGAGCTGACCGGACAGCTGTCATCGGACTATCCGCTGCTGCCAGGGGAGAAGCCCCCGCGCATCCGGCGTCGTATCGGGGCTGCCTTCAAGCTGAACGAGGAGAGCATCCGGCAGGAGGGAGGGGTACGTATTAGTGTGGCTGAATCATCGTTACGCCGGGCTGGTAAATCAGACCCTTGTCATTTAATTTACAAGATAAGATAAGATCAACTTTATTGTACCCAAACGGAAATTTGTCTTGGATGACAAATGTGCCTGCATTATAAAAGTTAAAGTAAAAACCCATACGTACCCATACACATGACATAATACACATGACAAGATACACACACACACACACACACAGCATCGCCCTCACAGTTCACATACAGGTAACTGCCAAGGCAACACTTGAGTAAATGAGGGATCCTTTAAACAGGTGTAGTATCGTGAGTGTCTGTTGGGGGGCTGGTACCTGTGGTTAGGCCCAGCCCTACCCTTTCCAACAAGCCCTCCCTCCCCAGGTTACTAAAGTGTTTCCTTTATTTTGGCAGTTACCTGTAGTGCATCCGAAAAGGAAATAAGAATAAAAGGAAGGAATAAAAAGGAATAGAAACGTGCTCAATTTTTTGCAAGTATTAGTCGGGGCAGTATCATTAGCTGTATTTGCCTGCTAACCTTTCTGTGTGCCCCCCACACACACACACACAAACAGGACCCTGAGCTGCACTCCCTGGAGGCTGAGCTGGACCTGCAGCTGCAGATCTATGAGGCAGCCCGCAGACTGGCCCTTGAGGAACACCTGAGCAAGCCGGTGCGACGGAGCCGGCAGCAACAGTCCAAGCGGGAGGGGAGGAAAGTGAAGGAGCTGCAGGAGGCCGTACACCAGCTTCGGCTCCGGCACGGGCGAGCCTCGCCTCACCTGGGAAACGCATCTTCGCAGAGAGGTGAGTGGCACCCCCTGTTGGCCACATAGAGTACTCCGATGTGAATGTGGGGAATAGAAGTACTGAAATCTGAGCTCAGGAGCTGCTACTGCAGTGTACGCTGTAAGCAATATGGTACGCAGGCAAAACTAAAGAGAATCGATTATAAATAAATGATGACAAACTGTACAGCCACTGGTGGTTTATATATACAATTACCTTGTAAATGTATTCTGCAGTAAAGAATTGTATTGTCCGAGATGCATGAAATTTTGGTTGGTGCCCAAAATGTTTTTTTGCCGATGCTCCTGACATTTGAAGTGCTACCTACCAGTGCTACCTAGTGAAAAGGTTCATGTAGGGCCCAACACATCCATGCTAACATGGCGTTGGTTTGTGCATGCAGATCCTGGCATCTCTGATGACAGCTCCTTGTCTGACGCAGTGGCACTAGATGATGGTAAGATAATCGCCTCTACTATCTTTTGTCTCGGATTCATCTGTGACTTCATCTATTTTGTAAGTCTAGCACGGTTTCTGATAGCCTTTCTACATGTACTAGACAAGTTGCTCTGTCAAGTTGTTCTAAATAAAGTGTCAGCTAAATGTAGAATGTAAGTAAGAGAAATTGAGCCCCTGTAACACGTTATCAAGATGTTTTCTCACCGTTTCCGAAATTAAAATATCGGCTAGTCTGTGGCGTTTCCAAAGATGTTTCCACATATTTTAATGGGTGTGTCTGATGCTTCCGGTTGCTTCTCTAATAATAAAATAACTGATCAGACTATCTGTGGGTCTTCTTCTTTTCTTTTGTGTTCAGACATGGAGCCCAGCCAGTCCTCCCACTCGGCTCTGGAGGACCCAGCCCCCCCCCAGCCCTTGGGGGACCGCTCTCTGCTCAGCTCCTGGCGCACCCCTCCCCAAACTCTGGAGGGCCTGAGACCTGGCGAGGACCACAGCCAAGAGTACGACCGCTCGCCCATCCAGAACTCGCCCTGGAGGGAGTCTAGCCTGGATCAGCCTTACCTAAAGCCCAGGAAACTCCACTCTCCGTGCAGCACCCGCTCCAGGTAACCCGCTCATACCTCCTGGACACAATGCTTCAATGTCACTGGTATCCTCCAGGTGAAAGAATTGAAAGAATGAAAATGATTCTAGTTAAAATGATTGAACTAACTTGAAAACTGAAGAAAAGAAAAAGAGAAAACTTTCTGTTTGGCTTACCGAAACTACAATCTCCCATAATGCATACATTTCCCTCCTGACCACAACAATGCAAAAGCCGCATGCCTTTATTTTGTGTAGATTGTGGACAGATGAAACAAACAATGCAAAATTAACATTTTTGGGTGAAGTTGACATTTTAAAGGTCTTATAATTGCGCTGAGGTTGCTGCTGTTGAAATTCTCAAACTTGGGGGGTCAGTGCAACAGGCTACCTACAGTAGCAATATTCAGTCGTACCCGCTGAAATGTTACATAATGCCGTTTAGCGCTTAGTGTCTGGGAGGGAGTCTTGAAGTGGTTTTGTTTAAGTGGGCATTAGGTTACACACCCAGTGATTTGAAGGTGGAAATGGTTGAATAAAAGCATGTTTTTTTTTTTGGCTGATGACAGACTGAGGAGGGTGAGATGCGGGATGTGGGAAGAGAGAGTTGTGCAATGTTGGAAATAGATGCTGCTGTAGTGCACATGCCCTCAAAAATGATGATTACAGTAGAGTTTAGTGCTAGTTAACCGCCTTGGCAACTGGAAAGAAAATTCCCTCTGGCTTATTTTCTTGATTGCCCTTGGTGGGGAAAACCCCCCCAGCTCTATGAATGAAAGCTCTATATATTTTTGTCAAAGAATGTGTTCTTTAACATGGGAACACTCTCTACACAATCTGCTACACAACTGCTGAAACACCCGAAATTTATTTTATATTTAACATTGTTTGACATTGCTTTGTGTAGCATCTACTAACATATAACAACGCTATGATGTAAGACGTGAAAATTCTAAACACTCGATACCTCAAAACGACACTATCTTTTGATAGAACACTGTAATGCTAATTCTTGAATGGATCATTTCAAGAATGTGTGCAAATGGAAATGCACTGCATTTACTCTCTTGTCCTCTGCCCTCTCTCTCTGGGTGCAGTAGCCCAGCCATGACCCCCATTCCCACCCTGTTGGACCCCCGGTTTGGAGACGCCCCCCTCCCGTTCCCATTGGCCACCATCAAGAGCCTGCCCCTGGGCCACACCCACTCCAACAGCGCCCCCTCGACCCCAGAGCTGCACACGCGACGCCAGTACTCCCAATCCTTCAGGTCAGTCCCATCGTAGTATAGTGGGGAAATGGGTTTGTAGCTTGGAGGTTGCAGGTTCAATTCCCAGATGGGGCACTGCAATTGGACCCTTGAGGTTCAATGTATTTCTTCAGTAAATATAAAATGAGCTTTATTAGTCTTGCACACCGAATTCTGCCGTATAAAAAAAATAAGTTAAAATACACACACAATACCCATGCACATGACATAATAATACAAGAAATATCCAGCTGTATATATGGATTGCATGCAAAAAAGTTAAAAATAAAAGATGTAAGCTAAGTTTGGGAGCAGTAAGGTGGGTTTGGGAGCCCCTGCTGTAGAATGTTTTCTTATTGGCTCTTTTCCCCCACACTTCCTTTTTCCAACAGGCTTCCCAACCACAAGCCTCAGGACCCCGATCAGAACCGGGGACGGGCCCAGTTACCACGGAGACGACTGACCGACTTCACAGCTATGCCGCCAGAGTACTCGCCCCTGAGGGCAGGCCAGGGAAACCCTGTGTACCTGTCCAGCTCTGAGGACAGCAACTCCGAACACTCCCTGCCGTCTTACGCCAGCTCCCCCAGCCGCGAGCCACCGGCGCAGGTGCCCAGGCCGTGCCCCCCGCCGTACGGCTACCACTACTCCCACCACCTCAACAACGGCCACCACAATGGCCACCTCGCCTTCACCGGCCCCAGCTTCTACAAAACCTCCCAGCACCAGTCTACGCCCAGCTTCTACAGGGGCGGGTACATGGACGACACGGTCCACTACCCCGCCGAGATTGACATGGTGCGGCTGCATTTGGGCCCGCCGCCGCCCCCGGGACCCCCTCTCGCTCGGCACGAGCTCTGGTACGAGGAGGTCCCTGCTCCGCGGCGGATGGTCAGGCCCCCGCCCCCCCACGGCAGGCTGGCCCGTGCCCCCTCCCTGAGGGACTACCCCCACCACCCCACCCTGGGGCTGCCGCGTGAGCTGGTGTCTGAGGAGCTCAAGTGCTGGCATCAGCGCAACCAGTTTCGGGACCCGCGGCCCAGATCGCTGGACCGGCAGGGCGCGGTCCGGCTCAGGAATGTGTCCGGACAGGACTCCCCCCTCTCCCACCAGCGACACTTCCACCAACAGGTAAACAGCCCCCCCCCCCCACAATAACCCAGCCCTGGGTCAAAAACCACATGTGAAGTACGACACTAAATGCAAACTGTACACTATAAACTATGCATGATGCACTCTTAAAATGATGGTAAAAATGTGAAAAAATGTTCCTGGGAATTTTCAATTTTCACAATCATTTGAAAGAACAATTTTAGGTGAAAACAGTTTAATAAAATTTCCTGTATGCAAGTATTCAGTCGCACAAACTAATATTTAAAGGCAATTACAAACACCTCTATGATTGGTAAAGGCAAAACAGATGTGTTAGAATTCTGTGAGCTTTATGAAAAATATACAACCCCCCAGCATTATCTAAGACCATGTCGGAGCTACACACACAATAGGATGTCTGCAGGGGTTTTCCTTTTGTGCAAACTGTGAACCTCCTTAATTAGGTAAGAATCTTGAATCATCGCCTTTATCTACATCCGGTTCACATGGCAACCAGGGGTGGGGTCAATCCCATTATACAACACGATGGGCATTTTTCATGAATTTGATTTAATATAATTTCTCGAGTTGCCTGAACTGAAATGGAATTCTCTCCAACCCTGATTTAAAAAAACAAAAACATTTTGATACTCTCCTCACTGATGACCCTGTTATCTGATTGGACGGCTCCTCAGTGGTGTATTTTTCCATGCAATGGAGTTGTTGAAACATGGCTGTCTGTGGACAGCTCGGTTGATGAAGCAGAGTGAGTTTCTTCTTACTAACGTGTTCAGATCTGTGCGCGTTTGGCGTCAGCGAGGACGTGGGGGCTTTCCGTTCAGGAGTGGCAAACACTGGTCTCTGGTAGGGATGTGGAGCTCTGGCTTGTTTGATCATGGCAGAGCAGGTTAGGAATGGACATGTACAGGTAACTGCCAAAATAAAGGCAACACTTTGGGTCCCAGCTGAGTGAGGGGAGGCTCGTTAGAAAGGGGAGGGCCGGGCCTATCCGAGGTACTGGTCATGGCATCCCCCCGATGGACTTTTGTGGTACTGCACTCGTTTAAAGGATCCCTCAGTGTTGCCTTCATTTTGTCAGTTACCTGTGTGCACAGTAGGGACCGTCTCAGGTACGTGCGGAAAAGCAGCTGAGACGTCACCGCAACGCTCCCGTGCCAATCTGCACCCTCTAGCGCAATCAGAACTGGGCGCAGAGCAAACACCTGGCCACCACACTTCCTTCACTTGGACTGGATCACTGGAATGCAAACTCACCTTGAAAGTGTAACCTTAAAAGCCTTGCGCTAATGGATGTAATTTATGGCGTTGCAAATGTCTGGATGCCATTTTCACAAGCGGCGAACAGCTGTCACGGGTACATGTGTGTTTGAACACTTTGAGGAGCGTTTCAGTTGCTTTCATGGCGTAAAGTCCAAACGCCTTTCAGCGGCACTCAAATTTCGATCCAAGTTAAAGTTCTTTTTAAAAACTTCAAAAGATGAGGTCTTAAAATAAATGTTTCCCTCATTTGTGGAATGGCACTACTCCTCCAATGGTAGGGGTGGTCTTTAGGCTTAGGAAACTATAAAAATATCCTGAAATACTAAGAGACCTTCAAATCTCAGAGGACAGTTAATGAAAATTACACTGTGTTCCTCCTGGAAAATGGCTTTGTGCTCAATGCTACATCAGCAATTTGTAACCAAAATGATTATCCAGCGATTAGCCGTAATGTCCAAGGCCAAAAATCCAAACTGACTTCAGTATCTTAAGGTAACTGTGTTGGCAAGTGCCATTGAAACAATTTTTTCTTTTGTGATTAACCACAAATGCAATCCCTGCATGGATATTGTACGGCGCTTTCAGAGGCCCATTGATGTAAGCTCGGTGATTCTTCTCAGAGAGGAGTGCTGGTAACAGATTCAAAGCCTGTGGTTTCATCACAGAACTGTAATTGAATGTCGTTGGACGACTTCCTCTGCCCACATCCGTTGATCGTCTCAGCACAAAGTCTGGTGTTTTGGAAAACGGGGCTGTTTATCTGTTCGTCTGCTGAGAGCAGAACGCTCAGGAAGTCGTTGGTCTGATTTTTGGTCTGCTGTCTTTCTCGGGCCTTGGAGTCTAAGTGGACACATCCTTGTTTCCTGTTACAGACTTGGCCATGCTGGGTGTAGTGTAGAGTTGATTTTGGGTGGCACGTTTGTTGCTGACTCTGTGATATTCAGCTTCTCTAGAAGGGTGGGTGAACGTGATAATGACATCTGAAGTACCGTTCTCCTCTCACTGATGCTTTTGATAGACGGGATACGCCTCTTATTTCTGGACAGGACCTCTCCGCTCTGCCACGTTTTATGTTTCGTGTCGATCTGGTTCCGTTTTCTGGATTATCTGACACCTGAACTTCGCACACATCTCATGCAAAGGTCTAACAGAATCAGTTCCTAAAACTCTACGTGTTGTTTGTGTCTCTCTCAAGTGTATCTACAGGACCTCTTTTATACGATATGAGATTCTTGTGTGTGCTGAATA
Organism: Aldrovandia affinis; assembly: GCA_029706075.1. Taxonomy (NCBI): domain Eukaryota; kingdom Metazoa; phylum Chordata; class Actinopteri; order Notacanthiformes; family Halosauridae; genus Aldrovandia; species Aldrovandia affinis. The sequence continues at coordinate 753,003 of JAINUG010000327.1, forward strand.
TGACCCTGTGGACACTGCCAAAGTGTCAGCTGAATTCAGTGCATCACTTTGCGTAGGCCCGGTCAGGCAGCTGGGTGAGAGCAGGTCACTTCCTGCTTTGACCCTGGGGGAAGGGTGGCCTGGGCAGAACAGAGGACAAGGGAACGTGCTATCAGCACTGGGAGCGCCTCCCTCAGTCAACAAACGCCACGAGTCATGCTTGTGTGCACACCTGCCTCGTTGCACACCTGCCCCAGAGCACTCTGGGTAAACCTCAGAGGCTGGCCCTCCTCAATGTGTCTCAACAGAGCATAGTCACCGGCTGAGTCACCGGGACGGTGTTTTTCAGTGAAACTGCACCTCCCCCGATGATGTAGGCCAGGAGTAGAAGTAGAGCTAAATTAAGTAGATGGATTTATTTTTTATTTTATTTTTCCTTTGCTTGCTTCTTCGCTCCTACAGCTTGTTTGTCATCGGCCCTCTATTCAAACGTCCCGACCCGGCCTCAGTTCTGGAATTGCGATTCAGAAAAGCATCTTGCCTTTACACTATGCTCCTGCAGCTGTTCCCGTTGGTTTACACCCACGCGACATCTCCGACACGTCTGTGCGATAAGCATGTGCACACAAGCGGGTCAGCACCCTTTTCAATGGCAGGAATCCTCCCTTTCTTTTCTCGCCTTCTTCCTCTTTCGTGTAAATGAACCGGATTTTGACCGCGACTGCCGTATACCGGAGAAAAACACTAAAAACCAACAAGCCCTCTGCTTGACTGGCAGGCAAACTCTAGTCTGGCCTTTGACCCTGTGAGATCATAGGGTCTCGCATAGGCCTCATAGCCCTGAGCATGTGATCTCAGGTCACCTCTGTGCCAAACTTCCTTTCACACCGTCCCAAATGTTTTGTAGACGTGGCACATCCATTGCTTAGGCTAGGTTCTCACTCCAAGTGTGGAAGGGGGCCATATATCAGTTTGCCCCCTCCCTCTGATTGATCTCTTTTTACATTAATTAACATTGACACATTGTACAATAGAATGTTCCGTTTATAGTTTGTTTGTTTTTTCCTCCAAAGCTAGTTTCCTACACTGTACCTAAAATGTGATAAAAGTCAAATAAAATCTGAAAAAAGTAAAGAAGAAAACAAGTTAAAAATTCAAAACTCTTTTACTACATGTAGCCCACTCAGTAAATTTCTAGACAGGTTTTTTTTTTTTTTGCCATTACTAATGTATGTGCCATTGCGCCCAGATCTCAGGACAGACCGCTTCACAGGTGGTCTGGTCTAGATGAGCACTTCCCTTCCACACAGTGACTCACTGAAAATGGTCAGGCTCAAGACATATGCGTTACCAGGACAATGGTCCAGTCACCACAGAGGTGCTATCTGGGGCAGGTTTTTTGATGTAGTCGTGAACAAAGCAGCCACTTTGCCACCCGTTTCCTTTGTTTTGCAACAGAGTTGTCACCAGCCTTTTGTAACTTACCAGCCTTGACAAAAGAGGCTTGGGAATGGAGCCATTATGGGATGGCCTCATAAACCCAGGGAAGTTTCCCTGTGGCACAGAAACAGTGTAATTCCAGTGGCTGAACGCTCAGTGTAAATTGGCAGCATTCTCTCAGTGGCTTCCTATATGGCTTAATTGTTCCAAGTGTCACAGTGCAATTTGTAGGACATAAAAAGCGTGAAATGTGAAATGCAAATACCCTGAACAGAAAATGGATGTCTGTGGGAGCTGTGGTAGAATTAAATACTAGTTTTTTTTGCTTTTTCCATTTTGTGGGAGTTTTACTGCCAGCCAACCAAAAACAAAGGGGCCAGTTACATGGTCTCTTGTTCACAGTCCGAGCAAGTAAAGCTCCAGTGATGCATGTGCATCATATGCTCCCGGAAAATTGTTTTAAAGTGTAGCAGGGAAGACAATTACATTGGGTGGCTGCATCTAAAGTCCAAATGGTGCCGGAATGCTCTATATGAAGTGCAGGAAACTGAACATAAGAATACATGATGACCAAAACAAGGCCGTTCAGCACATCTACGCTCATAATTCACCTGCATATCCAGCACTGATCTTAGATCATTTAGCCCCCTACACCCCCCCCCACTGTATGGTAATATAATTGAACCTGTTTATGTGCTGCTGAATATGTTTGTGCCCTTTTGTCTTCTGTGTGCCCTGTCAACTTCTAAACCAGTTTAAATGTGTTAAATGTGTACATACGATTCGATGTTATGAGCACAAATGTCACTTGCTGTAAAACGCTCCTAATGAAGATGCATCCATGTTCCCTGCCTCTCTCTTGCAGTTTCCCCAGAGGCGGATTCTGCAGAGGGCTCCCGACGGGACTCCAGTGCAGTGGTTCGTGGAAGAGGACTCTGAAATCGTCAGCCAGGTCTAGCCACAGGGGGGCGATATCACTGGAAAACACTGGACACACCCCAGATCCCAGTGTATATTTATTTATTTATTGAGCCAATGGACTCACGGCGGAAGTGTATTGTGCAGGAAGAACTCCTGAACTCCTCTTGGGAAATCTTCTACCCCATGAAATGCACCTCCACTACAAAAAAGAGAGATTGATTTCTATGAATTGCTTTGCTTGATGCAAGCAAGAAACCACTATGTAAGGCAATGTGCCTGCCTATTTACTGTAAAAGAGATGCTGTATTTTAAATCAAAATAAAATTGTGACGTAAGTAGTTTCGTGTAAGGAAACCATGATTTATTTTATTGAAACCTTTTTTTTTCGCTCAACTTTATATATATATATATATATATATATATATATATATATAAAAATCACATCTGTTACTGAAAATTAGGGATTTCTTTTTTATTTATAGTTATTTTGTTGTATGTCTGTATATTATTTTATGGACATTTTAAAATGATTTGTAGTCATTCCTTTGTATGAAATCTATTTGAAGACAGATTTGAAGTTGAAGAAATTGAGGTGACCGGAAAAACTCAATTCTACTTTGAATCCTTAATAAACCCAAGACAGTGGGCTTAGTTTAGCAGTAAAAAAAAGTTTTAGGTACATGTTGATATTCTGTCCTTGTTTTGCATCATAGATGTGGAGTACTGTTCTTAAACAAGGTTGTTATTATCTTCCATTGAACATAAGAATGCATAATGACGGGCCGTTCAGCCCATCTAGGCTTGTCATTTCCTAGTCTAAAGAACATCTAGTACTGCATCAAGCCTGGACTTGAATAGCCCAAGTGTTCCTGCCTCAACTACCTGACCTGGTAAGCTGTTCCAGGCATTGACAACTCTGTGTAAAATAATAATAATAATAATAATAAACTTCTAATATCCGTACAGAATTTGCCTTGAACTAATTTCCACCTGTGGCCTCTTTGCAAGTGCCCTTATTCCCAAGCCTGAAGTGTTTCCTCTTCAGTATACATTATTGTGTATACATGTGTGGGTACTAACCAGAATATAGTATACTTGTTGAAAATTGTAATATTTATAATAAAAGGTTTTATATTGTTTTGAGTTCAATTGTGTTTTGTTGAGCGGAAATGGAGAAGACATTATATTAAGGGTGATAACAGAGAGGGGTTTTAACGAGTCAAAACATTATATGGAGAGCAGATGGGACTGAGAATTAATAACAGCCAAAGCAGGAAATTATCCCAGTCCACTTTTCAACTTAAAATATTTTATATGAGGGGCCTCAAATAGCGTAGCAGGCTGACGGACCCGCATTGACTGGTGCTTTGTGAGTGAGAGCTACCTGTTGCGGTCATGGTTTGAAACCCTGGCCGGCAGCCCCGATCGGGGGCGGCATTTGGCTGTCTGCCCCAGGGGGTGGGGGGAAGGAAAGTCGGCACAAGCCTGCTGAGGAGCAGTAGGGGCGTTCCTAAAGAGCAGATTCCATCTCGGAGGAGGCGTATCATTGCCTCGGGGACAATAGATTGAACTGGAAAACGGGCGGCGGGCTCGTGAGGGGACAAATCGATAGAGGGTTGAATTGGCTACTAAATTGGGAGAAAAATGGGGGAAATTCAGAAACAAACTTTAAAGAAAATATTTTATATAAGCTATATATTATTAAACTTTCCACTTTATGGGTAATCTCTGTAGAGGCATCCAGCTCTTTCAGTCACTCTTCACTCCCCCAGCTGAGCTGCACACTCACTCTGCAGTCCCACATAAAATAATTGTTTTGCCTTTTTGGAAAGTGTTAATATGTCCTCTAATACAGAATGTGTGCTCATCATTTGTTTTATGTTGATTAAACACAAGAAAACCACTAAAGTAACATGAATTGGGAAAACATAATGGTAAAACAAATACTGTATCCACCTTGGCAAAAGTGATCAAAAACTAGATGAATCGTAGTGTGAACTAGCGCCCCCTACGTGTAGAAAACTATTTGAAAAAGCCTACAGCACCTGGTATCCCCTGCTTAGCTTCCGACATCAGACGAGATCGGGCGTGTTCAGAGTGGTATGGCCGTAGGCAAACGTTGTGTCAAATAGCATATTCATAGCTGTAATACCGCCTTCAATATGTGATATTTTTAATTGAAAAGTAATAAAACTACTCATAGACGACTGAGTAGTATGGAATAGCGTATTCACACTTTTACTCCGTTTAAATTTGAAACGTTTTTATTCAGCTTTGACTAAACGAAACAATATTCTCACAATAACAGTAGGTCTCATGTAAAGACAGACAATAGGAATTGCGATATTACAGACATAAAGGTTTTTTGCATTACGACGCAAGTGGCGTTGTTTCCAAAGACTTGCCGTGTCCAATAGCATATTCCTAGTTTTAACCCCAATTAGGCTGCGAAATATCTAAATGACATACGATATAGCCTACCGTTGGTGTATAAGACCCGTGTTAGCGAACAAGCATTTTAAATGTAAATGTAACAAACCTGAGTGCGATCAGGACAAGAAAACCCGCCTTCTCATATCAGTAACAAACCGAAAACAACTGAAGTAACAGAAATGGCGATAATATTAAGGACATACTAATAATGCAAAGCATAATAATGGCAAAACAAAGACTGTATCCACCTTGGCAGAAGTGATCAAAAACTAGAAGAGATTTGAATCGTATTGTGAACTAGCGCCCCCTATGTGTAGAAAAGGATTTGAAAAAGCTTACAGCACCTGGTATTCCCAGGCGGTCTCCCATCCAAGTACTAACCAGGCCCGACCCTGCTTAGCTTCCGAGATCGGACGAGATCGGGCGTGTTCAGGGTGGTATGGCCGTAAGCGAAGAATGATGTGTCCAGTAGCATATTCATAGCTGTAATACCGTCTTCAATATGTAATATTTTGAATAGGAAAGTAATAAAACTAATCATAAACGACTGAGTAGTATCCTATAGCGCATTCAGACTTTAACTGTTTATTTGAAACGTTTTTATTCAGCTTTAACTAAACGAAACAATATGAAAAACAATATTAGTAGGTCTCATGTAAAGACAGACAATAGAAATTGCGATATTAAACATAAAGTTTTTTGCATTACGACGTAAGTGGCGTTGTTTCCAAAGACTTGCCGTGTCCCATATTCCTAGTTTTAACCCCAATTAGGCTGCGAAATATCTAAATGACATACGATATAGCCTACCGTTGGTGTATAAGATCCGTGTTAGCGAACAAGCATTTTAAATGTAAATGTAACAAACCTGAGTGCGATCAGGACAAGAAAACCGCCTTCTCATATCAGTAACAAACCGAAAACAACTGAAGTAACAGGAATGGCGATAATATTAAGGACATACTATTTAACCCCAATTAGGCTGCGAAATATCTAAATGACATACGATATAGCCTACCGTTGGTGTATAAGATCCGTGTTAGCGAACAAACATTTTAAATGTAAATGTAACAAACCTGAGTGCGATCAGGACAAGAAACACCGCTTTCTCATATCAGTAACAAACCGAAAACAACTGAAGTAATAGGAATGGCGATAATATTAAGGACATACTATATTTCGCTCTCATCAACAAAAATATATATTTTTAGACTGGGGTGCCCATTATCTTAACGAGTAACAACAATATATACAAAACTAGCCATTCAGTACAAAAACTAGAATTGCTTATCCTTTCTGTCCTCAAAAACTAAATTAATAGACAAGATCTTTCATTTCACAACAACATCAGGGGAGAGCGCGAACGCAGTCCCCCACTACCAGAAATTATGCAATCGAGATTCCCACATTTGGGGAATTCGCAGGGGTCAGCACAACCGGAGTGCAATGGCTGAGCCTCGCCCTGGGTGAACCACCTTCTTGATCATGGTATCTCCCTTGCCAGGTAAGTATGAGTTGTACACGACCAAGAACACAGCGCCATTCCTTAACGTGCATTTTACAGTGACGGCTACCACATTCTTCAAGTCGTTCAAGTGACCATGTTTGTTTTGCGAGTTCAGTAACTAAGATTAACGAATATGTGGCTGTGAGTAGTTAACTATCGTCATTTGGTTGTTTTTACGATATCGTGAATAAGGTTTTTCAATTTTCCCACAATGCACCACTATATATTCCTCCAATCAAAAGATAGCGTGACATGTACACAGAATAAAGCGCATAACATTTTGATATGAGCGCTATATGACAAAAAGCACATAGCACTCGGCTTAAAGGAGGGAAAATAAATCCGCTTCTGCCATATAAAGAACATAGTTTGGTCCATTTGGATTCTGTGAAAATATAGCGCGAGCTGCACTTCCCATTTTGTTCAGTAGGTGGACATATGAACACTTATATCAGTTTTACTACACTCGAAAAGCATGAAGTCCTCGCTCATTCACCGAACTGTTTCAGCTGAATCCATTTTGCTATGGAAATATGCGTTATCCTTATAGAACTTATGCGAGAAAAATTAGATTTGGACATTTGTAAATCTAGATGATCAAAAACTAGATGAGATTTGAATCGTCTTTGTATTGTGAACTACGTGAAGAAAAGGATTTGAAAAAGCTTACAGCACCCGGTATTCCCAGGCGGTCTCCCATCCAAGTACTAACCAGGCCCGACCCTGCTTAGCTTCCGAGATCGGACGAGATCGGGCGTGTTCAGGGTGGTATGGCCGTAAGCAAATGTTGCTGTGTCTAGTAGCATATTCATAGCTGTAATACCGCCTTCAATATGTGACATACATTTAGAAGCAACAAAGTTAGCCGCTCTGCTAGCGTAATTGATTATAGCTACAATGCATTATTCTAATCTTTTTATTTATTAAACATTTAAAAAAAAAAAAAGTAGAAAGAATGATATCCACAGTTGCTAGTAAAGGGCAGCTAGCTAGCTCCAACTTTAAAAACCGCAAAAACACATTCGCAAGACGGGGTTGCATTACTAAATGTGTAGGTCAAGTTTATGGCATCATAACAATTGTACCTGTAGTTGCTATCTACAAAATCCATGCTTAAACAACAGGAAAAACTCATATTGTAAATGTTGAAAATATATGAAACACGTGTATTCATAATATATTCATTCAGCCATCATAAACTCACAGGCTGCAGAAATATGCATCACCGATAACAGGCTGTTAACAAGTTAGTTAGTTAGTTAATTGTATTCGTTACAAATAGATGTTACATAAACAAACAAACCCCATACCTTCCTCCTGTGAGCGTATCTCAGCCGGTCTTCTTACTTCTCGTTTCTGCTACCGAGGGAGCGCTGGCGTTTTGACAATGATCAAAGTGATTTAGACTAACTTTTCCATTCCTGACATCGTCTGGTATGCTCCCTAGTTCATTCATCCTTTTTTTAAACTGTGTGGAAAATTATTATTTTAGAACACATAACCTACGTGTTTCAAAAATATTGTTAAAAGAAAAACCTATACAGAAAAAACTGTCTACAATCAATAAACATTACAAACCTATGGTGACAGGAATAATAGTCCACAAAGAGAAATACTGGTGATCATATTTATCTATAACACCAGTGCGTGTTGTGACATTGACATAGTGCACAAGGCCTCGCTCATTCACCTAAACTGTTTCAGCTGAATCTATTTTGCAATAAAAATATGCGTTATTTTCCTTATAGAACTTGTGCGAGGAAAATAAGATTTGAACGTTATCTAGTTTGTTGGTTGTCAGTAGAAAGAATGGACAGTGATTGCCACTGGTCCACAGTCAAAGATACACAGCCAGGTTCAGGCCAATTGATTTAATGATCAATCAAGTCACCACGGTGGTGGAAAGTAACGAGGTAGAAATACTTTGTTATTGTACTTAAATACTTTTTTCAGGAATTTGTACTTTACACATGTATATTATTTGCATTCACCTTTATTCTTATTTCACTACATTTTTTAATTCCATTGCTCCTGGCGAGCCTGCCACTGCTGGAGACGGCCTGCTGCTGCTGTCGACCATGGAGACCCCGCGTACCAGTATCTAACTGAACACTTTCCCTGGACCTCGGACTACGGCGAGCACCAACGCTGCCTCGGATGGCCTCCTTATTGACATTAACAACGACAGGCCTTCCAACAGGTCATCAGCCCATCTGGAAAATACGGATGCGCAAACGGGGAGAAGTCTCCTCAAGGTCTCCTCAACACGCAAAACAAACAAACAAACAAATAAACAAACAAACAGCGAATGGATGCGAATGGACATGAACAAAACACAAGGTAAAACTTAATTGACAATAATGGTAGCATCAAGGCTCTGATATAGTAATCTCAATCTGAATAAGAAGTGAAATTAAGTCTGTTTCTTTCAGACTGTAACCACGCCAGAATTATTTGGGATCGGACATTTAAACCTAAAGCTATTTTTGGAGGACATTTGAATCTTAGATGCCTGCTGCCCAAACGTGATCAAATAGCCTACATAAACTGTTGATTCATTCAAACTTTGACTTTTTGCCTTTTTCTGAATCATGGCTTAATTCCAATATTGTACCAGAATTGTTAGAAATACCTGGCTATAACTGTTACCGCAAAGGTAGACGTTCGGGGAAAGGTGAAGGTTTAATGACGTAGGGGAGAGCGGGGTATGTTGGCACACTTTTCACTGTGTCTTACCTGTACTGGGCACAATACATCAGAGTGGTATAAATGTCATACCAAATGAAAGGTGGAAGTCTTGGGCACATATTTTGTATTAATTGCATTTTCATGTATTATTTCAGTATGGAGTTGTAGACAGTTATATAGAGGGTGTGCACTTGGGATGACTTACCCCACCAGTGGGTAAGTTATCACACTATGTCATAGTACGTGGGGTAAATTGTCACATTGGATTATCAACAAATAAGAACACAACACAGTAATTGTGAAGAAAACATTTTTTTTAACTTTAAAATTCAAAAAACAACCAAGTACATTTCATTACAGAACTCATTCATTAAAGAGCAAAATGCACAACAAATCACATCTAATCAGACTCATCTTCCGAGTCACAGTTCTGGCACAAATAAATTGTGTGGCCTGGGGTGCAAGCATCATGGGCCCACTTCTTGCATCTCCCACACTGCACCCAAGTCTCGTTTGGGCGGCTGTTCGAAAATGGCTCCATGCAGACTAGGCATAAGCATTCCTCTTCATCTGCTGCTGACTCGTCTAGGTTTCTTTTTACCCTTGCCTTTTTATTCCCCAGAAACCTTTTTTAGATTGTGATGTTTCCATTTGTAGTGCTTGCTTCACGGGTGTGTCTGTTAAAATTGCGGTCCTGCGCCGCTTTCTTCCATTATTAGTTTGTTTTCGGGGACCAGCTTTTGGAAATGGCCGGAGGTCCTGGAGTTGGTAGTCTGCTGGCATTGCTGGGTAAGGGTGAGCTGGCATGGGAACTGACCGGGTCTGGGTGTGTCTCTGTGCCTGTTCTTGTGCCTGGCAGGGCAGGGTTGGTGCTTGTACCTGGCAGGGAAGGGTTGGTGCTTGTGCCTGGCAGGGCAGGGTTGGTGCTTGTACCTGGCAGGGCAGGGTTGGTGCTTGTGCCTGGCAGGGCAGGGTTGGTGCTTGTACCTGGCAGGGCAGGGTTGGTGCTTGTGCCTGGCAGGGCAGGGTTGGTGCTTGTGCCTGGCAGGGCAGGGTTGGTGCTTGTGCCTGGCAGGGCAGGGTTGGTACTGGGGCCTGACGGGGCAGGGCGATCCGTGACATAGGATGGCGCAAACTCAGTTTCCAAAAAGATATCCCTGTTGTAAGGCTGTACCCCAGCTACCCTAAAGCCAGCCTGAATGTTCAGGGGGGTTGCCGCCACAGGATACGCGATTGCCACAATCCCAGGAATGTCATAAATAGTCATTGTTTTCCCAGGATTGTTCCTCATCCATGCATCACACGCCGTGTTGATGTGCCTTTTAGCGGCCCGTAGACAGACCTGTCTAAGGGTTGAAGCCGATGAGAGCAGTGGGGTGGGAACGAGACCATAATTATGCCGTTTTCTTTGGCGTAATTGAGTCCATCAATGGACATATGAGATATGTGGTTGTCCAGAAGCAGCAAAGATGGTTTCTCCTTTGAGCATTTTGTATGCTCAGTGAAATGTTTCAGGAAGTCAACAAAGTGCACATCTTTCATCCACCCCGATGGATTTGCCGCCCCCCTGCTGCCAGGTGGTCCGCTGTTTAAAAAATGGTCTCGGAAGTTGACACGGGGGAATATGAAATATGGAGGTATACTATTTCCTGTGGCTGACACAGCACAGGCCAGTGTGACAAGTGTCCCCCTTTTCAGCGGAGGTCAGCGACCCTACTTGTTTGAATCTGCGTCTGGCCACTACTTTGTCAGGTTTATGGACCGTGGTCACCCCAGTTTCGTCCACATTCCATATGTCCCCAGGTCCAAATCGATGCCTGTCCAGCACATTTGCTAAATTGTCGAAGAAGGCATTGACATTTTCTCGGTTGAAGCTACTAGCTCTGGCAAGGCTCGTTGCCTCAGGCTTTCTTATCGACAGCATTGGGTGCCTTTTTAAAAAGGCTGTAAACCACTCGGAGCTGGCCTTTTCTGTTTCAGCCCACGTTGGTGAGAACTTCAGCTTGTGTGCCACAGCAAACTGGTAGGCAAGTCTTTTGATCTCACTAGGCGACAGACCGAAATAAATGTCCGCTGACCTGGCAATATAATGAACCAGCTGCATCTCCAACTCAGGTGGAAATATCTGCCGTGGCTTTCTATAGCCAACCACTGTTGTTGGCATGGCTGCCTGACTGACAATTTCTTCACTGGTAACCTTTTCACAATACCGAGCCAGAGTACGGTAGTTTATATTAAAATCGTTTGCTGTGCTTCTGATTGATTTGTTCTCCAGCTTCACCTGTCTGACTGCCTTCAGCATTATATCCGGAGCTGTGCTACCATTCTCTGTCTTTCTTTTATCATTTCGCACCATCATCTCACTTTATTTTTTGGTTCCTTCGTTTGTTTGTTCCTTTCCTTCCTCCCTCAATGCTTATTTCCTTCAAAAACAAATTTAAATTAGCCTCATGTGACAACTTGCCTCAAAGCCATTTAGACAACTAGCCCCAAACGGGCATGTGGGCAAACGTTTGTTAAAAAACACGGTTAGTTCGACAAAGTACTGCAGCTAACAAATAAACACCTTATTGTTTCCCTCATTCGGTACAGAAACATAATTTAGGACATTTTTATACCTAACACAGTTTTATTACATGAAATACACGACGCCATTTACTTACTTTTGCAGGAAAAAAGGCGAACGCCTTCTGCTTGATTGCAATTAAAGAGGCCTGTGACCACCTGTGCAAAGGAATTTCAAGCTGGCCCTAATTGCAACAAAGCAGCTATTCCATTTTTGAGATGGCGCCCTGTGGTTGGAGGTATGAACAGTGTGACAACTTACCCGTGTGACAACTTACCCTGCTCTCCCCTACATTAAAGATACCATTAACAGTTGTGAATTAGAACTAGAATCCCAACTGAAATGTTTGGCTGTACGTATTATCCTCTCACCCCAAATATTTCCTAAACCTCAGAAATAGAGTTCTGTTAAGGAGTTTAAGATTGAGAATACCACAATTAGAGACCTTACAGACATTGCAAATGTTTTTAACGAATTCTTTATTGACTCTGTTGATGAATTTGCCAGAAACTTTCATCCAGTTAAATCAGAGAATTATACTACAACAGACTCAGACAACTCTTTGTATATTAAAAGGATACGGTACAGGTTTAGTTCATATGCTAAAGATGTCTTTAATATAGACCAGCGGTTCTCAAACTATGGGTCGCGACCCCACTTGGGGTCGCCAAAGGGTCATGGTGGGGTCGCCAAAAAAATTAAAAATTTAAATAAATGTAATTTTTTTTTAACCATGCCTGTTTTTTCGTAAAATGCATTTACAAATGATTCGAGGACTTTAGCTAGAATAGATAGTTTGGAAATGGGGCAGTAATTATCTACATTTGAGGGGTCCCCACCTTTCAATAGAGGTAGAACATATGCTGCCTTCCATACTTTGGGAATACAGTTTGTCGCAAGGCTCAAGTTAAAGGTAATAGGCCCTGCAATATGCTCAGCAGCCATCTTTAAAAGGTAAGGATCCAGGTTACATTCGTCAAATAGAAATCTGACTTTGATTTCCTGATCATTCCAGTGCACTTGTTTCTCAAGGCTCTAAAAGAAGACCAATCAGCAGGTATATAAAACTGTCTTTCTTTGGCCCAAGCAACGTTTCTCTGTCTGATTAGGTTTGATAAGTTATCTGAGAACCATGGATTGCCCCTTCCCCTGATCCTGAATTTCTTTACAGGGGTATGTTTATCACAAATGGACATACAAATCTTTAAAAAATAATCCAAGGCAAGGTCAACATCAGGTATCAATGTGGTTTGCTCAATCCCACTATGGTACACATCATGCAAAAAGGCTTGTACATCAAAGTGTTTAAAAAACCTCTTATAAATAAAACAAGGTTTAACTTTTGGGAGTTTTACATTCCTCACACAAGCAATTACACAATGATCACTGGCATCATTACAGAAAATCCCAATAGAATTATACTTATGGGGAGTATTTGTTAAAATCAAGTCCAATAATGTAGATTTATCAAGAGCTCTGGGATTTAGTCTTGTTGGAGCATTTACCATTTGAGAATTAATGAGAATTATGATAATTAATTCAGAGACATTTAGCTTGTGCAAGACATCAGAGAGCGAAATAAGAGCATCACTCAAGGCGGAAGGCGGTCTGTAACAGCCAACTACAGTGAAGCAGGAGTTCATTGACACTTTCACTTCAACGACAAGCAATTCAAAGTATCTAGCTTTAGTGATGGACATGATTACAGAGCTTTTATATTTAGAATTCACGTAGATTGCAACTCCCCCCTCCTTTGCCTATTCGATCAGCTCTAAAAACCATGTACCCATCAATTGCGATCAAGTTATTCGTGACAGACATTTTGAGCCAAGTTTCTGAGATCACCATAACATCAGCATTTGTTGTGCTTGCCCAGATTTGAATAATATCCAATTTAGGAATTAAACATTTACATGCAATAACCCAAGGCCTGCTCTATTCTTGAAATCCAAAGGGGTTGGCAACAAATGCAAGGAATCAAGAGGTCCAGGGTTTGGACTCACATTTCCTGAAATCAACAATAAAAGCACAACAATAGATCTCAGTTGCCCATTACGCACAGACTTGAAATGGCTCTTAGCTCTGTCTATAAGATGAGATGGATCATTTGACACAGTAAAATAATCATGTAGAATTTTCAAGTTTTGTAAGTATGCTACCAAGTCCGATTGTGATTGCTCCTGGTACAGTTTAACTTGCTGGTGTAGGTCGATTTCCCGATGGCATTTGCATAAAGGTCTTGTTGGAGTGTTGGCAAATTCTACAACTTGAAGTGGAGATAATTCACTCACCCTTTGACCAATTAATCCAGGATGGTATAAAGCTAGCATCAAGCATAGTAGGGGGTAACACATTGGCTTTGGAAAATGTATTTCTACTGCAATTGCAAGATTCTCCAGACTGGCAACCGCTAATCCGCCCAGAGAGAGCACCCCTCGCGTTAATATCCTCCTGGCGCTTGTTGTCCTTGATGTTCCTATGCATAGGCTGCTGTGTGCAGGGTCGGCGCTTTTGGATCAGCAGCTCCCACGCCATTTCCAGGCTGAATGTAGGATTCAGGTAGCCAAGGTCCATGTGTAAGATGGATGTAGAATCAATGTCCAAAACAGTGTCCAATAAAATGTTGAAAGTTGTTTTGTGGTTCCACATTTAAGACCGCACATAAAATAAATGTTCCTATAGGCTGTCCGCTAAAATACGAAACATGTAAAACATTTAAAACACTTAGAACATACATCTCATTCAACAACCAAAAACAGGAACATGCTGTCTGCGGCCAATTTCCATACTTCCTATTTTCTCCACAGTCTGAAAAGTTGTAGCACAACAATTAATTATATACTTGGAGGACAATAATCTGTTGTGTGTGTTCAAATCAATTTGGTTTTAGACCTAAGCACTCAACAGAACTAGCCAGTTGCTATCTGCTAGAAAGTATCAAAAGCTTCTTAGACAGGGGGACTGTAGTTGATAGACTGTAGTTTGACAAACACATAAAAAATTTGGTAGAACTGTTAGGTCCAATCTTCAAACCTTTAGGCAAATCACACACTGCTTACCATTCCACACAGCTCTGACATTTATGCACACCATGATTTCTCTCATCTCTCACACTGCATAACCTCTTGGTCCCAGGCACCAGCCTCTGCCATCAAACCACTAACATCCCTCTATAACCAAGCTATTAAAGTCCTGGCTAAGAAACTGCTAAGATTCCATCACTGCAATATCCTAAAGAAGTATAATCTGCTCAGTTTTGACAATTTCATGAATTACTCCAACCTCACTTGCATTTAAATGTCTCTCCCATCTAGTTCCACCCATTCTCAATACATTCATAGCTAGACTTCACTATACTGCCACTAAAACCCGAAGCATATCGGAAGGAAACTGTAGAATCAGACATTGCAGAACTTCCTTTGCAATTAAATTACATTAAATTAAATTTTCAATTAAAGGCACAATGGAATTCTCTACCTGGCAGTTCAAAACGAATCCAAGATTTTAAAATGTTTTCCACAACAATCAAGTCCTGGCTAAAACCTGGCCAACATTGTAATCAAGACACCAACTAATCATTACTGTATTTGAGCTCATGTTCTTTTTGTTTCTTTGTTTGTTTTTTGTTTGTTTTTGTTGTGTCATGTATAGTTGTTGGTGTTTTAGGTCATTATATGCATTATTTTAAATTGTAACAATGTAATTGTATTATTTTATTGATTGATTGAACTATCAATGCTCATCAAGGGACTGGTGTTGGAAATTAGCTTTGGCTATATACACATGTACAGTGCATCGGGCACTGCTTCTGTGGCTGTCAATGTTCTCTGTGCTTGTCCCTTACAAATAAACTAATAAATAAATATATCTAGGTTTTTGGAGAGAGAAAATATGTTGTCTAATACAGAATGCATGTCCATCGTTTGTTTTATATTAATTAAACACAAGAAAACCACTGAAAGAATATGAATTGGGAAAGCATAATAATGGCAAAACAAAGACTGTATCCACCTTTGGCAAAAGTGATCAAAAACTAGAAGAGATTTGAATCAATGGCGATAATATTAAGGACATACTAATAATGCAAAGCATAATAATGGCAAAACAAAGACTGTATCCACCTTGGCAGAAGTGATCAAAAACTAGAAGAGATTTGAATCGTATTGTGAACTAGCGCCCCCTATGTGTAGAAAAGGATTTGAAAAAGCTTACAGCACCCGGTATTCCCAGGCGGTCTCCCATCCAAGTACTAACCAGGCCCGACCCTGCTTAGCTTCCGAGATCGGACGAGATCGGGCGTGTTCAGGGTGGTATGGCCGTAAGCGAAGGTTGATGTGTCCAGTAGCATATTCATAGCTGTAATACCGTCTTCAATATGTGACATTTTTAATTGAAAAGTAATAAAACTAATCATAAACGACTGAGTAGTATCCTATAGCGCATTCATACTTGTAAGTCAGTTTACATTCGAAACGTTTTTAATTCGGTTATAACTAAACTTTCTACAATGCATGAAAAAACTATATTCTCACTTTAACAGGTCTCATGTAGACACACAACAGAAATTGCGATATTACGAACATAAAGTTTCATTGCAGTACGACGTAAGTGGCGTTGTTTCCAAAGACTTACCGTGTCCAATAGTTATATTCCTAGTTTTAACCCCAATTAGGCTGCGAAATATCTAAATGACATACGATATAGCCTACCGTTGGTGTATAAGATCCGTGTTAGCGAACAAGCATTTTAAATGTAAATGTAACAAACCTGAGTGCGATCAGGACAAGAAAAACCGCCTTCTCATATCAGTAACAAACCGAAAACAACTGAAGTAACAGGAATGTCGATAATATTAAGGACATACTATATTTCGCTCTCACCAACAAAAATATATATTTTTAGACTGGGGTGCCCATTATCTTGACGAGGAACAATATATATAAAACTAGCCATTCAGTACAAAAACTAGAATTGCTTATCCTTTCCGTCCTCAGAAACTGAACTAATTGATGAGATCTTTCATTTCACAACAATATCAGGGGAGAGCGCGAACGCAGTCCCCCACTACCAGAAATTATGCAGTCGAGATTCCCACATTTGGGGAATTCGCAGGGGTCAGCACAACCGGAGTGCATTGGCTGAGCCTCGCCCTGGGTGAATGTTATTTTATTGTTTTTTTTAAATTCTTACAATGTTTTAAAACTTTTCAATACAAAGTTGGCATACCAACTAGAGGGGGGGTGAGCTATATAATGAGTTCTTTCCAGTGGCTCACCCCCCATTTCCTCCTTGCCCCTCTCTCGTCCTTCAAAAAGTCCACCAAAACGCCATCCTGGAGGAGGTTTTGAAGCCTCCTCCGGAGAGTAAACAGGTCCACTGTTAGTTCCTAGCCTTTTAAAAATCGGACGTCCCGCCGGCGGGACATAGATACGATCTGCGCGAATTCGGCCAAATACAGAAAAGTTACGTTAACAAAAGTGCACATGCCTTATATGGCTAGAAAGCTACGATTCTTGTGATTCGAATGATATAAACTATTCCAAGATAAGATCACAACAGCAGGTACAATCAGCCGCTATGTCAGACCTACAACAAACCAACAAACGAAAAAAATTCTAGTCAACTCACCTACAAATTCATATTGTAATCCACCGATCGATTACAATCCGACTAAAACGCTTATGTGACATTGGCAAAGAGTCCAGGCGATCCAATCCAGTAAAATATATAGTCCAAACCTCATTTTTCCTTCAAAAACACGCTGGGACCGCTGGAGCGTAAATACGCGTTTCACTACAGACTTGCGTAATCTTGCAAGTTTTCAGCTTCTAACTCCGGGTCAGGATCTCAGAATTACCATATTTTACTACAAAAATGTCTGACAGGTCTGACCTTTTGAATGACACCTCATTTGACCAAATAGGAGCTCCCAAGCGGCCTCAATAGCCGTCAATAGCCAATGCGTGTCCGTGTTCACCGCGTTTACCTTCTTATCTTTGATTTACGATAGCCTTATCAAATCGAAGCCGATTTAGCTGATAACTGACACATATCATTGTTTAGCTAATCCAATGAGCTAACGACATTTGGTTGGTTGAGCGGTCCTATATAAACTCACTTCTGGATAGGTTTATTGTACCAGTGGCCACGCGTAATTGCGCATCCCTATGATTACGCAGCTATGCGAATAATCTAGTAATGGCGAAACGGAGTGAAAATTTGAAATATTCAAGTATTTCATTATATTATAACATATATTGTTGTATATTTTGACATAAATAAACTATAGTTTAGTCTTTTGTTTGACTGTGAAGTGAAACTAACTTCTAAAAGGTAGTTTCTTATAAATTAGTCTGTGCCTGTGTTTGTCTTTTGTTTGACTGTGAAGTGTGAATTGTATGTGTGTGCTGTGTGTGTGTCCCCCTTTGTGCCCTCGCTCTTTTGTTTGACTAGGGAAGTGTGAAAGTGTATGTGTGTCTTCCCCCCCCTTTGTGTTTCATTGTGTGACTGAACTGCTGATGTGAGATGAGCTGTAAAAAAAGAATACAGAAAGGACACTATAACCTCACTCAGGGATTTTGTAAATAGTTCATGTTTGCTGTGTTTTATTTATGCTCTATACTTTTTTGAATGCAAATTTTATTTTTATTTCAAAATTGTATTTGTTCAGACAAGAAAGAAAAGGCCCCTTTGGAGTCTCCAAATGGCACAGTTTGGGAACGCCTGGTGGTACCCTTCAAAAAAACTGTGTAATATGTTCATTTTTTGAGGTTTTGTTCTGAAATTTGAACCTGAACTTGGTAACACTTCATGCTATGTTCCTATGGTGTTTTCCAGCTTATACCTACCAGCTATAGTCACCTGCAGGCATCTGTTTCTACAAAAAATTCCAGGCGGAATTTATATCCTTCAAATTCAGCACATTCAGACCACTATTACACAGTGCCAGAGGCACTTAGTGATTCTGACTGTTTTGCAATTCAAAAATTCAGAGTGTTATCTTTTGAATGAGACCAAAACCATGCATATACTGCAAGCGGTTGAAGAGCAGCTTTAATTTACTTTTGGGTATGTCGTTTTTGGGCGTTTTTGATAAATTCACTTAAACATGTAAGAGGCTAGGAAGACCCTGATGTTCCTTGCCTCCCACAGGACCTGCTTAACAGTGTTAATGATCCTCCACTGGCGCTGCAGCTCCAGGGTCCTACATCCCTCACGGGGGCCGTACAGGACCCTCTCAGTCGTCAGGGAGGATCTCGGCAGGAGCCTGTTCTGGGAGACAGAGGACACAACGAGGCCCCAGACCCGTCTGGCCATGGAGCACTCCCAGAACAGATGGTGTACATGTTCTGAGTCAGTGCATCCGTGGGGGCAGTTCTCGGTCAGGGCTAAGTGCCGTCTAAACAGGAATGGCCTGGTGGGGAGACAGCCATGAGCAGACATCCATGTAATGTATTTTTGTTTATTATTTAATGTTTTATGATTTGCATTTTTCCATACAATTTCAGGGTTTAAGGCTGGGTTGCCCCTCGGGAGCGTCATGGTCTCTCCCGATCTCAAAAAGGACATGATATTTTTGTATGTCCATGAGGGCAACCCAGCCCTGACCAATCCCGTCCTAAAGGCAAAATCCCTCAGGGCCCTGTATACATATGGGGGGTCCCAGCTGTATGGCACATTGTGGTCCAGCCCACACAGGCCCATAGATCTGAGGAAGGGAGTGGCATAGTATTTAGCAAATTTACCAGAGGCCGACTCCCCCCCCAGGGTGTTCTGGACCAGTGCGGCCAGACCCTGTGCCAATATCACTGATGTTATATCTGGGACACCCCTGCCCCCTTTCTCCTCCTCTTTCATCAGGGTTGTCCTCCCCAGCCTCTCCATTTTGCTCCCCCAGACAAAGCGAAAGGCCATTCTAGCAACAAGTTTGCTAGTGGCTCTGTCTGGGGGAAACACTCGCCCAATATACAGAAGGCTGGGAAGGACTATTGCCTTCAGGACCAGGATCTTACCCGTCATTGTCAGGGGCCGTGTGCTCCAGCTCCCGATTTTTTTCTGGACGTGACGGAGGGCCTCCTCCCAGCTCCGGTTCCCTCCCCCGTCATTCTGGAAGGTGACCCCCAGAAGCTTTATGCCTTCTGTACGTACAGGGAAAGAACAGGTTAGTGACTCACTCCATGACGGCGACAGGTACAGTTCGCTCTTGCCCCGGTTGACCAGGGCGCCTGTGGCCGCACAGAAGTCGTCCACCACCTTTGTAGCGATGGTGATGGAACGACTATCTGTGCCAACGATGGTGATGTCGTCCATGTACGCCATCACCCGAGCCGCTCCCCCACTGCCACCCTGCAGTAGGTATCCCCTGACGTTTTTGCGAGCCGGATGGCCTGCAGAAACGGCTCAAGGTAGATGACGACAGGGG